>JACEVL010001024.1:1775000-1792500 GCA_020284085.1 Aporrectodea caliginosa
AAGGCAAGCAGTCGGATAAGTGACAAAATAGGTTAGCGTGAAATAACAGCTTACGCAAGGCCGCTCATCAAAATCCTTCAGATCACAGAGTAAGGCCTACTAGGCTACACATGATGAAAGTTTAGGTTACATTTAAAGTTATATCCAATTCACTCATGATTATAAGCTGTTGCTTCCCCCACGTCTTCTATTTCTTTTAAAGTCCAGGGGTTCCCAAACTGGGGTGCATGCACCCCCAGGGGGTGCGACATGTCATTTCAAGGGTGCGACAAAGATGGAAAGTACGAATTATAAGAATGCATTGATAATACAGTATAAATTGTTGAGCTGTCATAGGATAAGTATGGGTAAGATCGTGAGATTAGAAGTTTATTTCCATGTAACAATGTAAGTCTGTAAGCCTTGTAAGTCTAGCCCAAGGCTTGTAAGCTCAAGTTTCAGTAGTAACAATTTCGTGTAGGCCTGCCTGGCGTCTTCAAAATGTGATAATACTTTTGTAGGGGTGCGAACGTTGGTCATACATTTCCCAGGCATAGAAAAGATTGGGAACCCCTAATTTATACAGTTATCATTATATGCAACGTTATAATTATAAGCAACGTCCTTGAAATAGTGTACCAGATGAAGCCTAAATACATGTACAACCGCAAGTTTTGCTTTCATTCTAAAAGCGGAAGCCAGGGGCTGAAAATGGACGTACTATTTATAGCTGTGGACGAGCTCCTGGAGCGAACGGGTGCCAGAAACCGATCCATTAATTATATCTGGTAGAGTTGGCCGCGTTCGATGTGCAGGCCAGTCACGTATGCAGGGCAAAGACCGGCGGGCCTGAACACGATTGATTCGTATGGATGGTGCCTGAATTTCACATCAATGGTGCTGTAATACTTGGACTACCCCAGCAGTTGTTGACATCGGTTCGAAAAACACGGGGAATGATTTGGATGCGTGTTTCATGCATGCGCTCCATGCGGAGACGGTAATAACCCGTTTCTTAATGTATGTATGTATGTATGTATGTATGTATGTATGTATGTATGTATGTATGAGCACTTGTTATAGCGCCCCTTCAAGATTTCTACTCAGAGGCGCTCCCGATTACAGCGCGGACACTGAATCGGAGTTTCACGCCGAAGCATGAGCAATTGCGAGTGAAGGACTTACCCAGGGTCCCTACGCAGCGGCTTGAGGTGGATTCGAACCCGCAACCATCCGGCTGCAAGGCACCGAACATACCCCTACGCCACCGCGCCCCACAATCATAGGCGGCTTCTGGTTTCAGTCAAGTGCTTTGATTTAGAGTTTAGACGACTGATGAAATGGTTGATGAAGATGATGCAAGTACCGAGGATGATGACAATGAATGATTGATCGATTTTGATTATGGTGGTCATAATCAAAATCAATCCGAAATCCGACTACGATGACTGAAGATGATTAAGATTCGTGATTGATGTTGACGGAGGTGAAAACGATGATGATGACGATGACAGCATTTCGATTCCTGGTATTAACTGTTAATAACTGGATACTGTGCTTGTGTTGGTGGTGGTGACTTTTGTGCTGCTGGTGGTATTTATGCTCGTGGTATAGGAGCAATGTAAGTAGTGTGTGTGTGTGTGTGTGTACATGTATATTATGGGTGTGGGTGTCTGTGTAGGTGGTGATATGCTGATGGTTTGATGGTGTTGATGGTGTCGGTGGTATCTCTTTAGGTGATGGTGATGCTGAAGGTGCTGTGCTTGAGGTTTCGATGGTATGGTAGTTTAATTAATATCGGGAATCGAAATGTTAGTGCTTTTGCTGACGGTATTTTTGGTTATGCGGTTATATTTGTTGTTGTTATTGGTGGTAGTGGTGGTGGTGATGATGGTGGTGGTGATGGTGGTAGTGCTGATGGTGGTGGTAGTGCTGGTATCATCGTTGGTTATGGTGTTTGCGTTGTAGTGCTGGTGATAATAAATATAATTTGTAATTGTTATTGAACATTTATATAGCGCCACTCAGAGATTCAGAGGCGCTACCGATCCGAGTCATTGCTGTAACTACAAAATAAAATAGTCGTGATATCAGGTGTTGGTGCTTTTGTTGATGCTGGCGGTGCTTGTAGTGTTGCTTTGGGGGTGTTAATGGCGATGTCGGTGATAGATGGACTGAGAGAGAGAGAGTGTTCGTACCTTTGTAGTGTTCGATCCTCGTGTGGTGGACTTTACCCTGCGACTTGAAGCTGAGGCTGAACAGGTATCGGTCGTCGGAGCTGTCCCGCAGCAGGAACGACCCATCCGGCGCCGACTCCAACTTCATCCGCGCCTCCTCCCAACCCAACGACCCCCAGTACCAGCCACACTGAACACACAACCACACAGTAATTACACAGATAGTTACCACTCTGATTTCTAATGCCATGGGCGTAGTTAGGGGTGGTTTTACGGGTTCAAACCCCCAAATAAGATTCCGAATTTTTTTAGATGCTTTTACATGCGAAATACCAAACACCTTAATTTTTGAGACCATCTCCAATGGAAACCCCAAAATCTTAAAACCCCCTCCGAAATTTTTTATGGCTACGCCCCTGTCTAAAAACCAAAACCAAGCAGGCCAATATCGAGTAAATCATTCATTGCACAGAGACACTGAGGCATAAATAAAGCCCTATAACAGTCATGTGCCTATTACCAATTTTCAGTCATTCAAAAATTTATATTGCGCCAATTCAAGGTAACTACTCAGAAGCGCTCACAACTCCAGCCCGCCAGGGCAAAAAGATAAGTTTTCAAATGGCCATAAAACGGATCAGTACATGATCTAGGGAACTTGTGTAGCTCCCGAGGGAAGCCATTTGCCATACCCCAGTGCGTACCACAGACAATTCGCGGTTCTGCATAGCTGCTGTGCAGGCAAACGGGACCACCAGAACCCCTCTCAGTAGAGTGAAGGGCGCGACTACCTCTGAGTTCCCGATACCGGCTGACAAAGATCTATTAGGTAGGCTGGTGAGGTCTATTAGGTAGGCTGGTGATTGTTTCCAAACAGTACCGAACGCATTCCCTGCACACATGTACTTAAGCACCTTTTGAGTGCATGTTAAAAAGGAGCTACAAAAGCCTGTGTACATATACAAACAGAGTACCGATCAAAACCAACGTAATGCCAATTCAGCTGCTTACAACGTACCTACACGTGTGCCAATGATCATCGCCATACCGCGTGAGTGTTTGCTGTGTGTGGGGCGTTCAGTGCACTTACAAGCGAACAAGCACACGCGCTGTTCACGGCCAAAGAGCTCATCGGACTGCGTGTAAAGTGAGTGTTAACTGAGATCGATAGTTTATAAGGAGCAGAACAGATGGTCAAGCGATATATGTCCGAAGTTCGTTATCTGTAGTTACATGTAAACACTTCGCACTGACTATTATAAACAACACTTCGAGTCCTAAACAGTCGAAGAACCAGCAGTGTAAATAAAGACGAGACTCGCTAACAACGAATGTTATGTAAAACGTGAATGTTACGTAAAGCATTGCAATGGAAAGCGACAACAGCACTGAGTGTTATGCGATGTGATCCGATGCATTGCAACGCAAATGTAGATCCAATGTAATCCAACCTCTGCAATTCTCGGATTATTCTCCTGCAATGTATCCAAGTCGTTCATCGCACCTGTGTTTACCAATTGTAGTGCAGCTTAACTGTCGGTACTAACTGTTAATTGTCATTAACAAAATTTACTATTCACTTGTAATTCGTAGATTGGCAGCAATCGAGAACAATTTCGTTGCTCTTTTACCGTGTAGACACAGGTGGAGGCGTGGCAGCATGCATATAAGTTTTTATTCATAATATCAAATCGCACAATCAATGAGCAATAAGGAACGAATAAATTAACGAAGAAACAAACGAATGAACAATGAACGTACGTACAAACAAAGGAATGAATTAACGTACAAACAAAAGAATGAATTATGAACGTACAGACAAGCGAACGAATGAATGAACGTACGTATATATAAACAAACAAACGAACGAATGAATGAACTTACAGACAAACGAATGAATGAATGAACGTACAAACAAACGAATGAACAATTGAACGTACATACAAACAAACGAATGAATGAGTGAACATATAAACAAAAGAATGAATGAATGAACGTACAAACAAACGAATGAACAATTGAACGTACATACAAACAAAGGAATGAATGAACGTACATACAAACAAACGAATGAATGAGTGAACATATAAACAAAAGAATGAATGAATGAACGTACAAACAAACGAATGAACAATGAACGTACATACAAACAAAGGAATGAATGAACGTACATACAAACAAAGGAATGAATGAGTGAACATATAAACAAAAGAATGAATGAATGAACGTACAAACAAACGAATGAACAATTGAACGTACATACAAACAAACGAATGAATGAGTGAACATATAAACAAAAGAATGAATGAATGAACGTACAAACAAACGAATGAACAATGAACGTACATACAAACAAAGGAATGAATGAACGTACATACAAACAAAGGAATGAATGAACGTACATACAAACAAAGGAATGAATGAACGTACATACAAACAAAGGAATGAATGAACGTACATACAAACAAAGGAATGAATGAACGTACAGACAAACGAATGAATGAATGAACGTACAAACAAACGAATGAACAATTGAACGTATACGTACAAACAATCGAATGAATGAATGAATTTTTCCATTATTCACCAATTTCTGGCTATCTAGGGTTCACTATAATTAGAGCCAACTATCGTCATTCCGTCCTTGGCAGTCATCCGAAAAATAATCTACCTGTTGTCCATAAAAAGTCGAGGCCTCTGTTCCAAACTCAATTAATCTTTCATGCAATTAGGAAGCCAAACGACCGAGCGACCGACTGCCCAGAAGACCAAGCCAAGGCTTCATTACGATCCAGTAGGATACAGTGTGATATAGTAGGATAGAGTAGGATACCGTGTGATATAGTAGGATCCAGTAGTATACAGTGTGATATTATAGTAGGATAGAGCCATCGGTTGATGCCTTGTGCATTAGACACCGGCGCAATAGAAGTTGCTAATTACATAGAGTAGGATATAGTGTGATATATTAGGATAGAGTAGGATATAGTAGGATGGAGTGGGATATAGCACGATCGAGTTGAAAAACAGACCACATCATGACACAATAGAAATTTGATATATGGTTTTATGGCTGAAATATTTTATTTTAGCCACGAAAAGGGTCCATTGTCTCAAACTAACCTACAGGACATTTCCAGATGCCGATATCTTAGCATGCAGTTGGGATAAACCTAATAATTTTGATCAGAATTTATGCAAGTTTTGCTCTGTTGTGTAAGTATGATGTGTCTTCTTAACTTTAAACTCTTAAAGACGCATTTTCAGCTGTTTGATGGCCACGTGTTGAGCGCTTCTGAGAGACTCTCAAGTGGCGCTTTATAAATGTTTTGTTACATTACATTACGTTACAAAATGATAACTATACGGAGTCATATAAAATGATCCTGAAGAAACTTAGTATCTTTTAAGATGTCCCAGGATAAACATCGTCTGTGATGATTTGGAAGAAATATCTTTTAGGTTGATCCATGTTCCGATTACAACTTCAAGCATGGCCATAGAATAACCAAGTTGATATATTTGTTTAGAACGGTATTTTAGGACCATGTACAACCTTGGATCACTCATCAGATTCTGGCTAAGAGGAATTTATCCTGTATTGGGTCCGTTAAAAACGGCGTAGGCCTAATACACCTTCCATACGATGACAGTACAATGATCAAATCCTGTAGATATAGAAAGTCTCAATATTTTTAAAAGAACACATTTTAGTTGTCAGTATATGACAGAAATAAGAGCAAAGTGAAATTTCAAAACTTTAAACATGTTTGAAATCAGGTCAAGCCAATAGTAGCGCTGCATAGCAGTTGCATGCGTGAAGACACATCATACTTCATTTAGTATATATCAAGGGCAATTAATGTAACGCTTCTGCCCTACCACCATTCCCACATGGAATCTGTATAGGTCCCATATGGAAATATGGGCCAACATGGAGTCCATATGGGTCCCATCTAATGCCCATGGAGATAAGCACGACACAATGGCGATGCATGATATACAAAGACCATGCCTGATGAGTATAATAACGAATAATGAATGATTCAATATGATATATGGCTAGCACGTATCGCGCCCGTCCCCCACCCCGGTGATGCCACCGCCGATTGCGAAAATGGAGGGAGAGGGGAAGCGGGTTTGGTGGGAAGCTGTCCTTGATAGGCGACCACCGAAGGGTTTGTCAAACCAGATCTACCCTGAGAGGCTACCTGCCTATAACTCACAGGAGGATAATCCGAAGCATAATTAATTCTAGGTTTTACCGCAAGACGTGAACTTCGTCTGAGTAGCGCCATCGAAGATACATTATCATTGGGTGACTCATATTCGTTTACAAAGTCCTCAGGATTTAAAGACCGGCAAAATATGTTCGCGCCTTCCTTTGGGATCGCAGCGCCCTCTGGAAAGAGAACGGGGTTCGTTCCCGCCAAACCTTCTTCATCGTCAGATAGCATTGGTTGACTTGGCGCCAACCGGTGGTGGTTTCCCGCCAAAAGAGAATGTGACTCATCCAAGCGTTCACCTATTCCCGCCAAACCTGGCAAAGTTCCCGCCAATTGGACTTCGCTCTCTACATAGGGGCTGACTGGATCGTCGTCCGGAGATCGTCGTTTCCCCGGGCTCTGGGATTCGAACCCTAATCTTGCAAATAGTTGCTCCATCCTATCATTTTGCAAACTCTGAGCTTTAGCTAGTGAATCAACCAAAGTCTTCAATAATTCAATCTCTGTGTGCTCCACAGGTTTTTCTGTCATTATTGATTATATTTTACTTTACAGAGAATTATCATGAATCAATAACGAAAATGTACAAAGAAACAATAAACTTCTGTAGCGCCTTTAGCGGTAAACAGAAATCACCAATCTCCGTAGCACTGTCTATTCACAGCGTTCACACGTAACCATTGTCGAAAATAAAGTCATCGAAATTCGATCTAATTTCGATCAGTTTTATCAATTATCATCTAATAATCACTTTCAGTCAGTTAAATCACGTAATCTATCGCTAGTTTTCCCACCTTAATCGTCGAAACCACGGACGAAGGTCGAAAGTCGCAACCCCGAGCAGAAACCGAACCACACAGGTCCCACAGGCACGACAGTCAGGCAGCGAAGAAGGCCGAAGACCGCCAAGACGGGCTTTTATAGCCAAAAAGCGAGGGAAAGTTCCGCGGGGTTTCCTACCAATCACTGGTCTCCGACAAAGACCGCCAAGTGGCCTACGTGACTTGCATCACGAAGCCCACGCCGCCTGCATGCAGCGCTGGCAGGAAAAGAGGCGATCGATAACGGGCGCCACACTTCCCTCACCTTACCCTAAAAATTTGCAATGGAATGAAAATTTTTAATCAAAACATCAAATAGAACATTAGCTAGACAAACAAATTAACAAACACTAAACACTAAAACTTTTAAACAAAAATAACCGTCATCAGCTGAGGACGTCAACTTAAAGCCGGAAACCATACCAAGGGTTTACTACATTCCCATCAATAGGAGGCTACTCACACAAGAAGATCCCACATCCAACTTGAATTTTTCAAGGTGTACAAAACAGCTACCATTATAGGGATCTTCCATTCCTGACCTTCTGAGTACCCCTTCAGGTCCTTGAGACTATTAAGGAAATCTTCCTCCAGAGGGACTTCTTTGGGCGAGAGGAAGCACGACACCACCTCACCTGCCATTGCCCAGGTCTCAAACGACCACCACCAGAATCCTTGCCAGGGTTTCAAACTCGCAGGATCTTCCCTGGGTTCTACTTTCTCAATGGTAACTCTGCAAGGGACGCTCTCCTCCCACCAAGCAAGAACCTGAGGAAATCTGGGATTCCTAGCCACTTCCTGTAGGACGACCAACACGACAGGAACAAGCTCGGCCAAGCGCTTTACTTCACCACTAGAGGCTTCAAGTTCCGCAAAGTCCTGGTCGGTCAGCGACAAGGTTTTCCGGGCAAAAAGAAACTCGAAGATGATTTGAATGACGCCACGAAGTTTCAGTCTGGAGGTACGAATGATTTGGGGCACCCTGCAATGCGCGAAAGTCTCCCGATCTTCATCAGAGTCATGGAGTGCCGGGGTTTCTTCTAGCAAATGAGCGTCACGAAGGTCAACCAAGCGCATCCCGCGATCCGATTGTTCCAGAGTCTCCCGTTGAAGTTTCACCGTTTGACAGAGCTTCAATTGCGAGCAGGGCAACGACATGTCATCTTCCGACGAACCAGACAGTACCTCAGGACAGGACAGAAGATCCACTATGGCACTAACACCCGGCCGAGGTTCCTTATTTTGAAGAGAATCTCTGTCCTCATCCATCTCGAGACAGGAACACAGCTTACCCTTAAAGAAACAACATATTTAACTAAATACACAAAGTAAAAAGGACATTATTAACAAAACGAGAAAATTAGTCTCTGAATCTGGCAGGTTTTACAATCTTACGCTGCGGTCTCAGTGAAGAAGGATCCAATGGCTGATCTCCCTCAAAGTTCACCCAATCGGACGGCCAATTGTCCTTAGGGAAATTCAACTTGTTCCCCACAAATTTCTTTAATTTGTCCACATGAACTATCTTAGCCTGAGATTTGGGAGTTTTCCTAATCCGGTACAAGACAGGGTTTAAACATTCTTCGATTTGATATGGCCCCGTATACATTCTGACCCATTTATCCTTTAAGCCAACTTTTTTACGAGGGCAGAAATACCAAGCCCAATCTCCTGGTTTAAAAGACATTTCGCTCACTCTCAAATCATAGCGATGAGCCCTAGAAATAGCATGCTTTTGGGAGAATTGTCGGGCTTGTTCAAAATCTCCTTGAATCCTCTCCACTTGCGACCAAGCAAAATCATTAACGTTAAGCGGATCAGGCAAAACAAGACTGTCTCCTAACACAAGGTCTATAGGAAGGCACAACTCTCGGCCCAGAAAAAGTCGGTTCGGGGTGAAACCAGTGCTTTCGGACACACTGGCCCGATAAGCTGCGAGAACGAAGGGGAGGTGAACATCCCAATCACGGTGGTTTAGAGACACAACTTTCGCAATCATCGAGTTGAGCGTACGATGGAACCTCTCGACGGCTCCGTTCGTGTTCGGGCGATAAGGTGAAGTGCGAATCTTGTCGATATCCAGTAGATGGCACAAGTCGTGAAACAGCTTCGACTCGAAGTTCGGGCCCTGGTCGGATAAGATTTGGCGAGGGCATCCGAATCTGGAGATAAATTCTTTCACCAGCACGCGCGCGACGGTCGATGCCTCTTGATTTCGAATGGGATACGCTTCTGCCCACTTGGAAAAGTGATCCACCAAGGTAAGTATGTATTTGAACCCGGAGTTAGACATTGGGTGTGGCCCTGTGATATCAATTCCGATTCGTTCCAGCGGAGCGCCCATGGTCATGTGTTGCATCTTTCCTTGTCGTGGAGGTTTTCCTCTCCAGAAGCTTGCGCAGACAGGACAGCTGAGAAGAACGAGACGCACAGTCTCTCGCCAACCAGGCCAATAAGCCCTCTTTTGGAGTTGAGCCATTGTTTTCCTTTGGCCCAAATGTCCACCGGACATTCCTCCGTGTGCTAGTTCAGCAAGAGAACGTCTCCGGCCTGCCGGAGGTATCAGCTGTAACCATCTCACAGTTCCAGCTTCTGGATCTAACCATCGTCTCATTAGCAACCCATTGTTCATGACGAGTTGTGGCCATTGAGCCATTAATGTCTTCACCTCGGCACTCTTTTCATGAAAAGTCTCATGCGGCGGCATTTCATTGGAATGTTCTAGCCGTTCGACAACCCATTGCAGATTAGGATCCTGACGCTGTTCAGTTCTCATCGTGTCAGAACTCCAGTCTGAAGTTTCTGTTGACGAATCGCAGGCTATGTTTTCTTTCACCATCTTAATGTCTGCCAGAACCGGTCGACGGGATAAAGCGTCAGCATTACGATGTGATGACCCGGCTCGATGTTGTACTTCGTAGTTGAACTCTTCAAGTGTCGACAACCACCGCGCCTGTTGTCCTATTGGAACAGGTGTACGGCGCAGCCATTGTAGCGCTGCGTGGTCAGTTCTTAAAATGAAATGTCTGCCCAGCAGGTATTGTCGGTAAGACTTCAGAAAGAAGACGATTGCTAACATTTCTCGTCGCGTTACATCATAGTTCATCTCGGACGGAGAACACACTCGACTTCCGTAGCAGATTACCTTCTCTTGTCCGTTTTGTACTTGAGAAAGCACAGCTCCAATCGCGAATTGAGAGGCATCAGTGTCCAATATATATAAATCGACATCGTTAGGCAAACCAAGAATCGGCGCTTCGGTCAATCGTTTCTTCAATTCATTGAAGGCTTCTTCACATTCAAGTGTCCAATGAAATTTCATCCCTTTTTTAGTTAATGCATGAATCGGTCGGGCAATCTTAGCAAATTCGGGGACGAACCGGCGGTAATAAGAACTTAAGCCGATAAATGATCTAGCCTCTCTCAAAGAGGTGGGTGTTGGCCAATCCTTCACAGCTTTAATCTTGTCAGGATCAGTCTCGATCCCATCAGGGCTTACTTTGTGACCCAAAAACAAGACCTGTCTCTGGAGTAGGTGGCATTTGGAAGGCTTTAGTTTGAGGCCCACAGACATGAGTCGATCGAGCACCATAGAGATTCTACTGAGATGAGTGTCAATGTCCTTCGCAAAAACGATGATATCGTCAAGATACACCAAGCATAGAACGAAATTTAAGCCAGAGAGCACCAAATTCATCATTCTAGAGAAAGACGCTGGGGAGTTTTGTAGCCCAAAGGGAAGCACTTTGAACTGGAAGCTCCCTCTTCTAGTGATGAAAGCCGTCTTATGACGATCTTTGGGATGTACTTCAAGCTGGTGATACCCTGCCCTTAGGTCGAAGGTACTGAACCAATTAGAGCCAGTGAGCGCGTCAAGACACTCGGCGATCAAAGGTAATGGGTAGGCATCAGGGCGGGTCTTGGAGTTGAGTGCGCGATAGTCCACGCAGAATCTTGGCGATCCATCTTTTTTCTTGACTATGACGACATTGCTCGCCCATTCTGAAGAGGAAGGTTCGATGATCTGAAGACGTAACATGTTGTCTAGCTGTTCGTCAATGATTGGCACCACGGACAATGGTTGACGACGTAAGGATTGCCGAACTGGTTTTTCAGCGCCAGTGTCTATTTCATGAAGGAGGAGGTTCGTATGGCCAAGGTCCCATTCGTGTAAAGAGAATGCACTTTGATATTTCAGGATCAGCTGTTTCAGTTCTTCTTTCTTTTCTTCGGGGACATCCTCTGCGACATCATTCCACAAAGGAGCAAGAACCGAGTTAACGTCTGTTTTGACAACAGCTTCAGGTTGTTCATTCACCTTCAGGCATTGCGTCGCACGGTTCATGGAATCAGTGTCTTCTATGATTATTACATCATCGGTTATGCAACTGACTCCTTTTCTCAGCCTGACCACGCGGTTAGTCGGGTTCATCACACGAAAAATTATGCCAGAAGCACTTTCTTTCAAGACAGTTCCTGCCACTAACAGACCATCATTTAGTATTTGAGGCTGTGTAGCCCAAGGTCCTATGGAGACATGGAGGTTAGGAAGAATCGCAAAAGCCTCGACGTCCATCTCAGACATAGCTGGAACGGAAACATCATGGGCAACCACGATCTTTCGGCATTGTGTTTGTCCAGGACGACTCACTATCGGCATAAAGTGTCCTTGAATGGTTAAACCACGTTCCCCAAAGTTCCATTGTCCTCTTTGTTCTTCTAACCAGGACAATCCGAGGATCATCTCGGTGATTTGTTCGGTTACGAGACAAGAAACAGCGAAAGTATAGTGATTGGCTTCGCAGTTCACGACAGTCTCACCTGTCACTTGTATGTCCGTACCATTGGCTGCCTTGAGTAGTTGTCTTGATTTGGTTATGCGATCTGGATTTACTAGGGAAGCCGGGACCAATGAGAGTTCACAACCCGTATCAATTAAGGCAAATGTCTTCTTCCCATTAATTCGGATCGGCAAATATGCATTGGAACTGCCTATCACATGATTCATACCTGAGACCATTGGCGTAGCTTCATCAGTCTGGGAAGTTGCGACCGGCGGATTTCGTTGTGGACAATTCCTGGCTAAGTGACCAATTGTTCCGCACTCATAGCAGGCTTTGGAAGTTGAACGAGGTTCAGAAAGTCTCGATCTTCGGTTAGCTGGATATCTCCCGGGTCGGAAGTTAGGTGAGGAGTGAAAGTGTTCATTCGCAGCCGAACGTGTATTGGCGTTCCACGGAGGTCGTTGAGAATTCCAGCTGCGTCTCTGGGTTTCTAGCGCGTCAGAAATCATTTTCTGGACCACTTCGAGAGAAAGTTCTGGCTCACGAACCATCTTGGCACGCGCAGGACGACGATCAGTGTAATCGGGTCCACTGCGTTCCGCTTTCCGGTAACCTTCGAACCTCATCGCAAGGTTGTAGGCCTTGTCCAGAGTGGCGGGTTCATGTTCTCGGACTTTCATCGCTATTTCTTTATCATATAGAGCGTCGATAAAGGCTCTAATGGCGATAGCCTCACTATGGACGGTGGACGGACCCGGAAAGGCAAGAATCATCAGACGCCGGACGTCCTGGACCAGAGTTCCAAGATCTTCTCCTTCACGCTGCCGACGAGTGCTCAGCTGAGTCTGGTATAAGGTCGTTTGGTCCGACCCACCATAGCGAGAACGAAGTCGTTGCACCAAGTCATTCCAGGTGACCACGGCGGAAGATTCGAACTCCCATAAGAGTTGATTGGCCGGCTCTGTCAGGGCGCAGATCAGTTGGTTAAGCTTCTCCTCGTCAGTCCAGCCGTTATTTTGTGAGCAGACTTCAAACTTGCGTATGAATGCTTCGACCGCCGTACGACCATTATATGAACCCAGTTTGATCCATTGTTTAGGTTGTCGGGTCTGACCTGAATCTGCGGAGTTATTCTTTCGTTGTTCCGAAGGTTGCACGTCCATCTCAGGGATTCTGGGTTGGCTTGAGGTTTCACCAACACTCGAAGTAGCTGGTTGTCGCAGTTCTTTCTTTTCATCGTCAGCCGAATGCTGTCGGTCTCCCGGATGCGATGTCGTTGCAGACGATGACGTCAGAGATGAAGATTGCGGTAGGTGGCACGAGCATTTCTTTTCAGCAGCAGAGACGCTGATCGGTTCACATGACATTCTTATCATGGGACTTGACGAAGCACTCGGTTGCATCAGGCGTTGAACCCTGGACTCATCTTCGGTGTTCATTCGAGGCTGCCAGCTGCACATCACAGGTCGCGCGTCAGGAGGTTGTCGGTAGAGTGACGATGTATCGTGGTACCATGGTGCCATGACATATCCCGGATATGTGGCGGACGATGTGACAGCATGTCGACCAGGTCCGTCGGTTCCAGAAGAAGGTCGACCTTCTTTAGGTGCAGATGGGAGGCTGAGATAGCGACTGGGATGTTCACCTGACGTAGGGGTCGAGAATCTGACCGAACGATGCAGCTGTTCCTCCTCACTGGTAGGATAGCGGATTAATCGATCTGCTCTCCCCAAACCTAAAGACTGTGAGTGTCCTGCAACTAGAAACTCAGTATTAGACATTGTAAACCTTTCAGAAGGCAGTTCTGATACTCTAGGTTCTGACCACTGTGATTGTTGAAAATCAACTTCATTTACATCGGCCCTGGTTTTACTTTTCAAAATTTCCTTTCTATAGTTATCTTCACCCTCATTAATCATTTGTGAAGTATGCGCATACTCAGTAACCATTTCGGGTGTATCTGGTTCTTGACCATAATTATCCAACCCTGTACCTTGGTCGTGACCTAACAAGCGTAACAGTACCCCACTTCTGGTACCAGTTATCGCGCCCGTCCCCCACCCCGGTGATGCCACCGCCGATTGCGAAAATGGAGGGAGAGGGGAAGCGGGTTTGGTGGGAAGCTGTCCTTGATAGGCGACCACCGAAGGGTTTGTCAAACCAGATCTACCCTGAGAGGCTACCTGCCTATAACTCACAGGAGGATAATCCGAAGCATAATTAATTCTAGGTTTTACCGCAAGACGTGAACTTCGTCTGAGTAGCGCCATCGAAGATACATTATCATTGGGTGACTCATATTCGTTTACAAAGTCCTCAGGATTTAAAGACCGGCAAAATATGTTCGCGCCTTCCTTTGGGATCGCAGCGCCCTCTGGAAAGAGAACGGGGTTCGTTCCCGCCAAACCTTCTTCATCGTCAGATAGCATTGGTTGACTTGGCGCCAACCGGTGGTGGTTTCCCGCCAAAAGAGAATGTGACTCATCCAAGCGTTCACCTATTCCCGCCAAACCTGGCAAAGTTCCCGCCAATTGGACTTCGCTCTCTACATAGGGGCTGACTGGATCGTCGTCCGGAGATCGTCGTTTCCCCGGGCTCTGGGATTCGAACCCTAATCTTGCAAATAGTTGCTCCATCCTATCATTTTGCAAACTCTGAGCTTTAGCTAGTGAATCAACCAAAGTCTTCAATAATTCAATCTCTGTGTGCTCCACAGGTTTTTCTGTCATTATTGATTATATTTTACTTTACAGAGAATTATCATGAATCAATAACGAAAATGTACAAAGAAACAATAAACTTCTGTAGCGCCTTTAGCGGTAAACAGAAATCACCAATCTCCGTAGCACTGTCTATTCACAGCGTTCACACGTAACCATTGTCGAAAATAAAGTCATCGAAATTCGATCTAATTTCGATCAGTTTTATCAATTATCATCTAATAATCACTTTCAGTCAGTTAAATCACGTAATCTATCGCTAGTTTTCCCACCTTAATCGTCGAAACCACGGACGAAGGTCGAAAGTCGCAACCCCGAGCAGAAACCGAACCACACAGGTCCCACAGGCACGACAGTCAGGCAGCGAAGAAGGCCGAAGACCGCCAAGACGGGCTTTTATAGCCAAAAAGCGAGGGAAAGTTCCGCGGGGTTTCCTACCAATCACTGGTCTCCGACAAAGACCGCCAAGTGGCCTACGTGACTTGCATCACGAAGCCCACGCCGCCTGCATGCAGCGCTGGCAGGAAAAGAGGCGATCGATAACGGGCGCCACACACGTAACACAGAAAGGCCTACACAGATGGGATAGAGTATGACACAGTATGACTCAGCACGATCCAGTCTACCTTGCTTTACTCAACCGTAACACCGGACACGGACGGAATCATCCGTGCGTAACGGTCGTTTGGATGAGGTTCCGTTCCGCATGGAACCGGTCAGCGGCCCAGAATAGCAACACGATTAGCATGCGCAGTGGAACGCACTGATCGGCGTCAATAAGCGGAAGCCATGCGTTAAGATGAAAAGCCATCAGTCACGGAACCAACCAAGGGAAACGAGTAAACCAAGCGATCGACTAAGAAACCCTCAACCTGTGGGTTGCCAACCACAATCATTGCAACGCAAAGACAGCTCGTGAATAAGCTGGTGCCCTGCGCTTGGTTTTCGAGTGGCGCTTTAGAAGTTTGGTGCATACGCTTACGATTACGATTAAGAACTACTCGTCATATAGAACAAACTGTCTCCATCTACTCGCTCTCAAATTCTAGCTGGTAACCCTCCTCCCATTTGCTTTTCTCCAGAAATTATTTCTTCTCTCGTGGCCTTTCGCACTGGAAGAGCCTCTGAACGGTTCACCCTAGTAGCGGCGCTTTATAAATATTATATATAAATGTTTATAAATGTTTGATTACAATAAATTATACATGCATAGTTCATGGTAGAGAGTTCAGTTCCTGCCTAGTGCCACCTATTGCGGAAACTGTGAGGGATATGCTTAGAGGTAATTCTAACACTGACCCAATTACGAATATCGGGGAACGATAAGAAAACTCTTGGAAAAGGGAGTAAGCGAGTAGATAGCGGCTTACAAGACACCGGACTACACACTATACGTTAGCCGATTGGTCAGAGCGCTTGCCTTGTAAGGCGGAGAGTACAGGTTCGAGTTTCTCCCGACACGGTTACTGTGTAAAGGACATTGAGCAAGTCCTTCACTCAAACTTGTTCAGCGCCATCGATTGATGCTTGGTCATTAGATAATGACGCCTACGCAATGCGTAATAATAAACACTATTTTATTAAAGGAAAGTTATAAAATTCATCAGATTAGAGTCAGTGATGATGATGGAAGGCAGAAGGCCAGAAGAAAGGTCCATTGGCTTTTTATGCCACCTGGGGATAAGATGAATGAGGTGGTTTCCCGTTGCCTTCCTCACACAGTTGTGGGTGAGCAACTTGTCCAGGGTTGCTACGCAGTGGCTTGAGGTAGATTCGAACCTGGGACCCTCCGGTTACAAGGCACAGAACATACCGCTACACCACCGCGTCCCACAGATTCAGTTATAATGAAATAATAAACTCCTTGGCTAAGAAGGTCATCGGCCTGACTTACGTCCTTGAGTTGGTCGATGGTCTTCATGAGATCGAGGTTTCGCGAGTACCTCGTCGGAGACTTTGAAGGTCGTCGAAGGTGAGGAGGCTGGGCGATGCCGAGGCTGCTCGCAGGGGTTCTCTGCCCAGCTGGACTCATCGGTGACACCGAAGAACTGAGAGACGAAGACCCAACTGCACACAAGCAACATAACGCTTTTAAGAGCTACCATCATAATAGAGGCGCTATATAAAAGACGGCGCTATATTAAAGACAGGTGAAAATGGTGTTGGGTGATGTTGATGATGCTGAGAGCTGAGAATGATAAAGACGATTAAAACGATCATAAAATACAACACAACTATATAATCGATCAATCTATCAATCTATCTATCATCATTTATTGATCCATGAATCCAGTGAATAGACAGATTAGAAGTTGCGTCTGTGTCAGCTTTGAAGTTTCAATAAACGAGTATTGTATTGTATAGTATTGTATTGTATTGTTCAGATCAATACAATGAAACTATTACAAGTCAAACACCAATTGTAATAAGGAAAGTATTACATTTTTGAAGACAGTTATGGACTGGAATAATGGTTCAAAAGGAGACCTTAAAGGAACCTAAGTCCCAATACAACTATACAATACAACTGTAATTTGATAATGTCCTCCTTACAAAGTGTATAAGGAACACATTGAAGCCGAACAACCATTAAGAACCAAAGTAGACTGAAAGAGGTAAGTTTTCGGTTTACAGTGAAATACAGTCACGCTAAGATACTTGCGAACACGGGGAGGCAGAGAGCATGATGACAACAGCAGCAGCAACGACGACGATGATGATAATGACAACGATAGCGACTAAGAAAACAACAACTATGACGACGACGATAATGACGACGACAGCGATGACGAG
>JACEVL010001024.1:1797500-1815000 GCA_020284085.1 Aporrectodea caliginosa
GGTATCACGTATATGAAGACACATCCTCTCTGTCTCTGTCTCTCTGTCTCTCTTTCTTTCTGTCTCTCTGTCTCTCTGTCTCTGTCTCTCTGTCTCTATCTCTGTCTCTGACTCTGTCTCTGTCTGTCTCTCTGTCTCTCTGTCTCTGTCTCTGTCCCTGTCTCTGTCTCTGTCTCTGTCTGTCTGTCTGTCTGTCAGTCTGTCTCTCTTTCTCTCTGTCTCTCTCTCTGTCTCTCTCTGTCTCTTTCTCTGTCTCTCTGTCTCTCTCGCTCTCTGTCTCTCTGTCTCTCTCTGTCTCTCTGTCTCTGTCTGTCTGTCTCTATGTCTGTCTGTCTCTCTGTCTCTCTTATATGTCTCAACTTCTTAAATGCTGGTTCATTTATGCAAGTTATGCACGCACCATTAACACGTGGAACAAATGCACCTGTACGCCTTGGCACTTACGCATTAACGCCCACTCCCAGGTGCATCTAAGAGACACAAGAGAGCATCTCGTGATATACAGGATGGATTAGAATCTGATCTGAAACACAGTATTCGTGACCAACAGCTTATTTGCAAGTTGCAGATTCAGTTGCAATCGATGTGATGTTGTTGTTTGGATTGTCGCAAAGCCCCAGGGTATCGCACTTTAGGATCACGAAGCGTCAACGACTTTTCGAGACTGTAGTTCTCAGTGGATTTTTGTTTTCTTATAGAAATCCTGACACTATTTTATGTATGACAAACTGTTCTTGGTAACCTCTTTTACACCGTATAAAGAGACCCGACACCATCATGAACATACATCCTATACAACTCATATGTACAATTGTATTATGTACATGTATCAATCAACATAATTATCAAATTGCAAACTTGATACTGCACACCTTCAAGACACGTATGCTCACATGTATAATTGCAAATGTATAGGTTTATATGTAGGCATATGTATGTGTCACAGTGTGTGTACGACTGTACATGTATGTGAAAATATACATGTATACGTACAAATTGCACATGTAAGAGCACCTGTTGTCGCGCTGCAGACGAGTGTACCTTGACAAACTCAGTTAGTTGAAGACCTGCGTCTTGATGGGGATACCTTGGCAACAGCAGCAGCAGCAGCAGCAGCAGTAGGCAGTAGCCCTGCAGCTGGTCTACAGTAGTAGGCTTAGTTACCGCCGTTTACCTGCTGCTCAGCTCTGATGACCAATCAGGCGGACATCAAGGCAACGGGCGTCCATCTTCTTGGAAAAACGCTAATTGAGAACCTCTCGCATAGAAACCGTTATCTATGGCAAATACTCCACATGTAGGTCCTATTATACCTGAGCAATATATAGGTACATGTGCATATAATATGACATATATGTACATACATATATACATAGATTATAGATATCACTATTCACCTTGGCCTATATATATATATATATATATTTGTATAACTATATATATATATATATATATATATATACATACACACACCTAAGTATCTTATACGTGCGACGCGTGTGTGCTAATGTCTTAGATTGAATGAATGAAAAACAGTTGGTAGCCAGAGGAGATTGTATTCGCGCGCACCATGGTTCCCTATTTCGCTATATGAAGCCATTAAATATTCCGACAGATTAATTTAAGCCACTCCACGGTACTCGTGTTAACTCGAATTAACACTACGGTACTGAATATTAATCACTGGACAAGCACATTTCAGCTCATACATGTACATATACACTTTAATCAACCTTATATGTAGAGAGAGACAGAGAGAAAGTATATATATATATAGGGTATATATGTATACACTTAGAAATTAGAGCTAGGGCCTATATCAGATATATTGTAATTGTATCTGAAACAGTACATCTACATGTATGTAGCTCCTATACAGAGCCTCTGTAGAAGTTCCTACATATTATATATGTACACACACACACACGCACACACACAAACATATCACACACACAAACACACACACACACGGTTATCGTAATCGTAATTGCAAACTTATATAGCGCCAATTGAAGAGAAGCTCATCTGAGACCTAACAAAGTGAACCCACGATCGAAGATAATGGTCTTCAAGCGGAAAAGAGGCAAAGAGAGGCTGAGGACTTCATGTCGTCGCATGGATTGTCCATGGCTCTAACACACGCGTAGCACATACACGCACGCACGCACACACACACACACACACGCATACACCTGCACACACAAACATACACCTACACACACACACACCTGCACACACACTCTTATATACACCTACATACACCTGCACAAACACACATACATACACACCTACACACACCTACACACACACCTACACACTCCTACATACACCTACATACACCTAAACACACACACATACAGACATACACACACACACACACACACACACACACCTACGCATTGCATACACACACTACACACACACACAAACTGCAAATCCATGTGAGCTTGCATCTGATAGGTAATGCGTGAGCTTTCACTTCTGCGTTTCGAGTTTCGACTCATCGTCGCGTGAGTCTTCAGCAGTGACTTTGCATGTATCTCGTAAATGGATTAGACCTGCTGAGGTCGGGTTTGCACTTCAGCCAAAAGATTCTTCAACCTCACGACCAAATCTGTTGGAACTATTGTTCATAGACATGTATGTAAAAAACGAACGATTAAGCCGCTTATGCCTGCGACAATATTATGTATGTATGAGTAAATTATTGAGCAAGAAACTCCTTGTGAAAGAAAACCAGAGTCTTCCAATAGAAATGGGAGAACTCGTGTTTTTGACAGAATCTGATGTCAAAGATAACATTCAGTGACTAATTTGTCAACACACTATTGCTGTTGTCAAAGAGTACAAAATATTCTTAAGGCGTTAACACTATGACACTGTATACTGTGCGTGCCGAACGTATGATGCACTTACGGACAGTCAGAGTGGAAAAGTTTAGCAATTAATAAGCTGGATTTCTCAAGCAAAGAAATTTTTATTAATAGTAAAAAGTATGGCGAATATTGGATAAGAGCAAGTTTTGTAATAAGCGAAAGGATACCCACGTCTTTTACAGAGGGCCAATTCATATATATATAAGAATGTCTTGTGAAGCCCAGTGAATTTTATCAACATATTAAGGAAGTTTTTGAAGGATTCAGCATGACTGCCATCAGTATAATAGTTGCCAGCAAGGTTACAGATATAGCAGATAATGCAGAAACTCAAATGGCACTAAGTTTCCAAGTGTTTTTATTGTTCTCGATATGAACCATAGACGACTTAAATTTACACACATGCAGACTGCATCAGATATCGAACAGTGTGCAGTATAATTGGTTAGAGGTGTAGGAAACGATTTTAATAATATTGCTCAACTTAATACCATCCAGAGTATGACTACAGAGCGTGACACAAAATCAGGGACTGGAAGAGTGCATTGATAAAGTTGGGCTACTGTGCATGGAAAGAAGTCATGTGTTGGCTACGGACTGAGCTCCATCAAAGTATACTCTGAAAAGTTGGTGTGGTTGAAATGTTGAAGATTAAACTTAACGGCCTCAATATACCAGGAATAAATGTCTCCAGTATACACCGCATTTTGCACCAAGAAGCTTTATATACTTAAAAGCCTATAAATGAAGGAAGTAATTGGTGTAGTGGCTGAACTGTCAGGTCTTATGCGTACCCAAGGAAAGAATGATAGGCAGGTCACTTCGTTTATAGCAAACATCAAAGCTGAATATGGGGAGTGCTTCTATAATATCGAAATGAGATAGCTGAGTCGTGCAAATGGAATGCAAGTGCAAATGGTCTGAAGTATTCTCTTGCACTTAGGCATGAGATTGACGCATTCATAAAAATAAAAAGGAGGATTTTCACAGCTCATAGGTTGCACTTTTACCTGCAACCTTGCTTCTCTGGCAGATATGGCATCTGAATGCACTGAATTTAAAACTTCATGAAAGAAAACAGTTCACAACACAGTCGTTTGTCATTGTAAAGTCGATGGCAGTTCAAATTCCTTACATGTATTCAGATATAATTTCTAATTTACATAAACAGTTTTATGTGTGATTTAAAGCTTTCAATGCAGTAAAACCAACAGTTTCAACTCTTTTCCGTATGTCTCGCTAAGAAGGAAAACTGACAGCGTGGCAATGGATGTGCACATTGTGCAGGTGAGTAATGTGAGTTTGAAGCAAAAATTATAAAGATGTTGGAACCATGTCTACATGTTTCTTTCACGAGAACAAGTATAAAGGCAATGTTTGGAAGCACATACATTTGTGAATAGTTTTCTATTCGATGAAGATTAATAATTATGTGTTAAGATCAAGGCGTAGTGAGGAACATTTACAAGCAACACTTAGATTGGTCACATCTCAATCCTATCAATCCTAACGGTGATGCTCTGGTTACGAGAACAAACGCTGTTTGAATTTTAAGCGCCAAAATGAAACGACTAAAAATACAGTTTGAAACTTTAGTATGCCTAGCCTGGCCGGTGTGACACGTCAGAGACGCAAGCCCAACCAATTGTCAACTGTACTGTGTACTGTACAGCAGTCGAAAAAAAAGTAAGTAAGTAAGTATATTCTTTATTAACCAATTGCTAATCGCACTTTGGTGTACAGACATCTTTATAAACAAAGTTAAAAAGTATAAAGTTTCCTGACAATTAACGTTTTTCGCATTAAGTAAGTTAGTGACAATATCCCTTAATAAACCAACTGCCAACTACACCTTGGTGCACAATCATTATAGTCCCGCAAATATCTAAGAAGTCAGCCAATCTTCATCAGACCTTATTTCATCCTAGTGGTGAAATTTTTACGCAGATTTAAATATCATACTGTGATACTATTAATTTCTCCATGTCTGATTCACATAAAAGAATAGGGTAACCTGGCGCGACCCGCGACCCAAAATATTGTTATAATCCGAATTTAGTACCTGTGCTATAGCATCTGATTGCCTTATTTTGCTAGGTGCTGATGGGGAAACAAAGCATAGCCTATATTAACAATAATAATAATAATAATAATAATAATAATAATAATAATAATAATAATAATAATAATAACATGTGATAATAATAACAATAATAATAATAATATGATGATAATAATAATAATAATAATAATAATAATAATAATAATAATAATCACAGTGAAAATTTATATGCGCCGTAACACAGCCATGCCGTTACAAGGGCGCCTATGTGTTGATTTAAATTAATTTTTATTTTCTTATAGAATTTTTGCATACATTTTGTCCTTTGAAAAGTTAAGTTACATTTTGTTATCTTAACATTTTTATTTTCTGACTAGTTTGTCTCTTGTTATGGATTTCAGATAAGTTTTAAAAATTTATTTCTTTTTCATTGATTTTCAATCCGTTGCGCACATGTGTTGGCTGATCTGCGCTTTCTGTGCTTCACGACCTGGATGGGTTCACAAGCACCGAACAGCAACATCATAATTTTACGGTTTTAGGTTCAAACTAATACAGGCTGTCACTCTTAATAATCTGCTTCGTGGGTCGCCTATAAACTGAAGAACTGTTCTTCTAATTTTAGAACACGTCTTTTTTACTTGTTTTCATCAGTCTCCTCGTGTTTTCAATATCGGTTACACAAGTTGTGGCTTCCTCGTTAGGTTTATAACGTTTCTATTGTATATCCTTCATGCTTTTGCTCCTTGCCAAATCTGGCGGAGACAACCATGTCTGTTACTGGATTTACAAATATACCACTTGGTCTGGTTTATTTCTGAATTTTTCTAGTTGCTTTTCTGGCAATAAACAGGTTCAGACTGTGAATATCTATCGCCCACCATCCTTCGTTTTGACTGACTTTTGGTCGAATTTCAGTCACTACTTGAATATTGATATCCTCTCCTTCTGAAAAAGTTATTTTGGGTGACATTAATATTCATGTTGATTTAGATAATCACTGGGCTTCACCAATTCTTGATATGTTGCTTTAATTGTATTTATATTGTTGCATTGCTGTATTGTATTGTATTGTTGTATTGTATTGTTGTATTGTAGTTGTATTGCAGAAACTTGTATTGCTGTGCTTCCATGTCTCTGTCCTGCTCTCTCTGCAGAAACTTGTATTGCTGGGCTTCCATGATTCTGTCCTGCTCTCTGTCTCTGTCTGTCTGTCTGTCTCTCTCTCTCTCGCTCTACTCCTACAAATGAAGGTCTTTTGGAATTTAACACTGCATAACATATCAATTCATGATTTAATAAATGTATATATTTTAAACCATAGCTTGATTTAAATAACGAATTGCAGTCTGAACACTTCAGAATACAACTTATTATAATCGTGAAATGTTCATGATCATTTGGAAGCTTATATGTCAGTCTTTGCGTTTCTGTGACTATCGTATTGATATAGTTTTCTGAAGTCTACTCAATCTCCAACCAGTAGCGGCGCCAGGCTTTCAGGTTGGGGGGGGGCTAAAACCCCAATTCCTTCCCTTTCTCAGATCCTCTCTGGCATTGGCAGTGATTGTCTCACTTTAGTTTGGGGGCTAAGCCGTCGATAGGGGGGCTTCAGCCCACCTCTAGCCCCATGCTGGCTCCGCCACTGCATGCAAATCTTCAACAGCCCCGCTTTAAATTGTCTTCGAGAAAATCCGGTCTCCACTTTCAAGTGATCAGCGGTCTAACCAGCGCGTCTCCAACCATCAGATCGATATGTCCTGTATATTCACGAAGCGTCTGCCTGAACCGGTTCACAACGAACGAAGAGGCATTTCCCTCGGAGCACCTGCATCTGATCATCATTTCGGTTCCTCAAGGCCCACGTATACCGGACGCAGCCGTCTGCATGCAAATGCTGCAGGGATCCTGCTTTGACCTTTCGCAAAGACACGGATTCGATCGACCGTCGCTGGCTCCAATCATCAGGTACGATAATCTAACGCATGGTCCAGTGACTTCCATGCAGCCTGATTTATTACGCTCACAAGTTTATTTCATATGCACACCGCCTGTATTTCTGCGTGGTTCTGTCTGTATGTTATATATAGGTGTATATATATACAGTTATACACACGTATGTATATATATATATGTACGTACGTACATGTATGTATGTTCAATTGTTCATTCATTCGTTCATTCGGGAATTTATTTTCTTATACGTGTGAGATTTCCACAGTTCGAGAGAGTCAGAGAACATGAGAGTATGTATGTATGTAATTATGTAGGCCAATGTGTTTGTATATACGTATATATGTATATGCATATGTAGTATACACTATACATACATACATAAGTATACATAAGTGTTCATTATGTGTCTGTCTATCATCGTATATGCACAAACACGCGCGCGTACACATGAGGCAGGTGCTCTCTGAGTTGCAGGTGCACGTGATTTGGCGCCAGTTTAGCGCTGCTGCTGCAACTGCGTGGGTGGAGGCGTCCTTCTTATGCAACATCATCATCAGCAGCAGCAGCAGCTGTAGCTGTAGCAGTGTAGCTGCAGGAGGAGGATTCCTAATTTTAGTACCAACATCCACATGCAACCGCAGAATCCACTGCAGTGTATATTAAGCACGCATAACGCGATGCGAAGTGATTGGATGCGATGCATAATTCTCTGACAGATCAATCGAGACCAAAGTCGCACTCAACAACTTCGTTATTCATATTTATCGGCGTCATCCATACAGGCTTAGCCACATCAAATGGCCTGATTACTACTACTGGTAACGCCACCACCACCAAACACGCACACACATATATTTTAGTGTGCATGAATCCTATTACTGTATTACATGTATATTAATTCTATCATCATCAACCGGCATCAATATATTACTGATCCCAAATACGACACACACATATATATGTTTATATATATATACATGCATATATGTATATACATATATGTATATGTGTGTTATATGTGCAAGTTGTAAAATCAGGGATTTTGTAAAATGCCTGAAATTTTGAGCAATTTGTAAACTCCCAAATTCCGTAAGGCACTTTTCAAAATCTCTGAAACAAACAGGGATTTTGCAAAATCCTTGAAATCTGATGATGAAAATTTGACAGATTGCCTGAAAGAAAAATGACGAATATAATCGAAGTTTGTTACGCACACATGCTCTATTTTGAAAAGATTAACATTTTTAGATGGTATTTTATTTTAAGTTCAGTTTTCGAAGGCTAAATCAGTTTTTGTTTTCACACGACATACTCGAATGACATCGACTGTTTCACTTGGCTTTCCCTTTGAAACATTTGCACCTATTTGTCTTGCAGCGTCCCGCCCCTGAACAGTTGTATTTATTTCAGACATCTTTGCTCACCATATTTGGAGTAAAATTGAACAGCACATCGGAGTCCTATTTCCTGCTCTGTTGAAAATTGACCTATACAAAGGAAACCAGAAATGTAAT
The DNA here is from genome assembly GCA_020284085.1 of Aporrectodea caliginosa. Classification (NCBI taxonomy): domain Eukaryota; kingdom Metazoa; phylum Annelida; class Clitellata; order Crassiclitellata; family Lumbricidae; genus Aporrectodea; species Aporrectodea caliginosa. The sequence continues at coordinate 1,805,909 of JACEVL010001024.1, forward strand.
AGTGTTTGTTCGGTTTTAATTTATAGTAAGGGTACTCGTCTGACCACTGTTCATCTCAACCATAATTATCGGTCGATATTTTGGTCAACTTAAAATTGCTGCGACGGCACATCAAAGAATTATAAGGAAATAGACAATCGCCGTTTCCAATTGTCGAGCCGGATTGTTACTTATTTGCGCAATTTCAAAGAGTCGTCTTGTACCGGTACTATGGCAATCACAGAAATAAGAGGAAATAGATGATCGCTGTTTCAAGGCTGAAGTTGTCGAGCCGGATTGTCAGTAATTGTTACTTAATCTGTGAAACTTCAACAATGAAGTTGCCGAACCGAATTGTTATTTAATTTTTCATGTATCAGCAACTTGAATTATTCTGCAACTACAAACTCCACTGAACGCTGCAAGGCAAATATAATTATGCAAATGTTTCAAAGGGAAAGTCAAGTGCAACAGTCGATGTCAAACTTCGATTATATTCGTCATTTTCCTTCCAGGCAATCTGTCAAATTTTCATCATCAGATTTCAGGGATTTTACAAAATCCATTGTTTTCAAGGATTTTGTAAAGTGCCGTAGTGAATTAGGGATGTTACAAATTGCCTAAAATTTCAGGCATTTTGCAAAATCCCTGATTTTACAACTTGCCTGTAGCATGTATACATTATATGAATCATTTTGCTTGTGCAAATGATATGTGGGGGAAAACCATTATATTACATATAGCTATGACTTTTGCAGGTGCAGCACATATTTCATATATGCAAATGTTGTGTGAAAAACTACTATGCTGCAGAAATCTATGACTTTTGCAGGTGAAATACATATATCACATGTGCAAATGATAATGCAAAACGAAGCTGCGGTTACTGAGACGTCTTGAATGGATCTAGGTGAAAACTTGGAACATATGTGCCAAAATATAAGACGCAGCAGCAGAATTTAGTTACGAAATGCCGACAACACGGTACACAAACGCAGTATAAACAGAATCAGAGAGAAACACTTGAGGCTTCAGGGAATGCATTATTAATAGGAAGACCTAACGCACAGCATATACTCCGGAGAAGAGAGCTCACCTGTACGGTATATAAATAGGAATGCAGGTGCAAAAGCGTCATATATATTTATATATTTTATATGTTTAATATATACAGTATATATAAATATAAAAGTGTCATATATATATATATATATATATATATATATATATATATATATATATATATATATATATATATATATACAGACCTATATATATATATACTCTATAGATGTAATGAAGAATAGAATCGTGTATTATACAAGCTGCTTTGAAGTGTTTGTGTTTTTGTCTATTTTCACCCAAAATGCTGTTCAAACCTTGAGGCCTCAAACCTGCCTCAAACTGGGTCTCTTATCTAAAGAAATTCAAACGGAGGTCTCAGAGAGGGTCTGAAATCGATCGGTCAAACACTTTCTAAACTAGAATTGTCCCAGAGGTGAAATGTATCTTAACAGTAGGCCTAATACACGATTGGCAAGCTCATTGGCAGCTGAGACGACTTAAGTGTTTTCTATAACACTACTAGAAATATAATTTGAGCCACATAATTATCAAATCTTAGAATTAAACTCATCAGCATACTATTGAACAAATGCTTCTAATGATACTTAATACAGATGCCATAGACGGCTTCGCTACTATCGCCACACCTGTACAACGGTTGTTAATTAGCTTCTTCAGTCGCCTTCACCTCAACTTTCGGATTGATAGTCTGCTTCATCGCCATTCATCGAGGGACGGAGACTTGCCAATAACACTCCTTCAATATTCCCGTACCGATTCTGCACTCATTGACCCTGGACTGCGCGTGCATTACGTGGTAAATTGAGGCGGTTACACAATTTGCACTCATCATCATCGTCCATTGTTCGAGTGACGACGCCGATCAAGGCATTGAAATCGTTTCAGGTAAAGCTGCGGAAGAACCAGACAATGATGCCGAGGTCCATGCACATGTCTCGTCTATATGCTGTCTTCGCTATTGGATTTCTCGGCAACAGTCCATGTCGGCGTTCCCATGGAGACAGTTGGGCGCTTCCACGTACATCCAGGCCTCCGATTACATGTATCTGAATAATTATATAGCGCCTCTATTATAGAACCGTATGCAGGCTTGTTATGTTTTCGATGGCCCGTTCCACAACGACTAACTGAAACCTGGGACGGGAGATGCCACTTGAGGATCCCCAATAATAAATTAAGTAAACTGTGTCGTATTTTTGCAGGGTCGACAGCAAGTAGACCTATACTTAAATGGCGATGTGGCAAACAAGCAGTGAACTGCTAAATTGTTAAGTTACAGATATAAAGTGGCCGCAATGTCAGCAGATTTATACGGCATAAGGAATCTAAAATACTTTAATAAAAATGAAAACTGTCAGTTTCGAGTGGTAAGAAATATGAAAGGCACTTATAATGAGAAGCGTACTAAGTAAGAAGCAGGAATAGCTTTTAATAAACCAATTACTCACGGCATTTTGGTGTACAAACAACAATCTCAGAGACAGTTATCTAATCAAGACAGTCAAAACATTCTATCTTGATGAAAACTTATATATCATCCTATAGTGATAAAAGTTTTTCGCATCAGGCTTTCTGCCAGAGGAATGATTCGGTCATGGGCCCAAGGGTGGAGGGTATAGATGAAGGTTATAATAGGGAAACAAACCATGTAGGCCTAATACATTCCCTTGATTGTGGCCAACGGTAGCGAATCAGCTAGAGTAGCAAATAAGGTGGGTAAAATTGAAAACACATTTTAACATTTTGACTTTTTCATAAAGGTTTTGGTGCTTTATAGAATTTGCCACGTTGAATAGGCTACGCCTGAAGTAGTTAGAATCTTTGTATGGCGTACGGTTTTTTAGGACGTCGTATTGTTTAGTATACGAAATGAAAGCTTGGTTCTTTCTTATGTCTGTATTTTGACATAAAATTATTCACTTAAGACGAGGCAGTTACGACGAAAGCATCTGTTATTCTCAAAACGAAACTTCGGTCCTGTGAATGTAACTCAATACAAAGTCCTACAGATGCGAAAAACGTTGACCAACACAACCGCCACAAAGGTTGCGGCAAGGTTTCATCTTCACACTTCGTATGTATGCTTAGTCGCTTACTGTTGATTGACGTCATCGGGTTTTTGATATACATGTATGTCTCCATTCGATTAATGACAGAGCTTAGGTTTACCAGTTTATTATTGGACAAAAAGGTCAAACCACCCATACATCAAATTCATTATACATGTAGTCTTTAAAAAGGCACTTTACCGAGATAAATGCACACATGCGCAGAAATAGGTCGAATACCATAATACTGTAATTGCGTTCAGTTTCTATGTGATTTGCATTGCCGAAGGAACAGAAACTGAAAGCGCTTTGTGTTTGTGATTTGCGTTTGTAATCAATGTCAGGAGCTTCTCTCGTAATTGTAATTCCTAATTTTATAAGCGCTACTCTAATGCTGCGCAGGGCACCCATTTATTCACGAGCGCTGCGTCGTATCAGAGGGGATGTCCAGGGATCGATGTCCAGTGGGGGGGGGGTCAGAGTCCGGTTGCCAGAGAGACCAGATAGAGGAAGCAGAGCGGCTGCTAAGGCTGGTTTCGTTTAGGACGAGAAAGCTTCGAAGGCCTACCTGCCCTAATCGGATGGATTAGGGCAGGTATTCTTGAAGAGGCGACACTTCAATTGGGAATGGAATGCCAATGGGTGATAAGTAGAGGAGGCTGAGGCAGATGACGGTGGGTGAGTGGTGGACTGGTGGTAATGGTGGAGGAACTGATAATATACGGAATTCAGAGTCGAGATGCAGTTTGGAATATGGATCGGTTGGAGAACCTGCGGCGCGTAGTGAATGGGGGACGGGAGACAGTGAGATAAGAAGAGGCTCGGCTAGAACTGGGTGTTTGGATGGTAAAGAGTTCCAGAAGGTACTGTGCCTGGGAATATCGTAGAAGTAATAGGTTAGCGATAGGACTTTGAAGTGGAAGCGCTCGTTGATTTTAATCCAGTGGAGTGATTTAAGAACGGGAGTAATATGATGATGCCTGGGTGGCCTGCTGACAGCTCTGGCTATATAGTGACTAGTGAGTATTGTAATGTAATGTAATGTAATGTAATGTAATTAGTAATTTATATAGCGCCAAAGCGTTGGATGAGTTTTAGACACTTCATTTCGGCGGATTCGAGGTAGAGGAAAGGCAATTACGGTAATTAAGCTTGGAGTGAACAACAGAGGTGGCAATAGTAGATGGCAATAGTTGATTGTTGTTAAGATGTATGTACACCAGAGTGCGGACATGCAATTGGTTTAATAAAGAATATACTTACTTACCTACTTACTTAGAAGCAGTTTTAAAGTCATGCAGGGGTCAAATGCGGCGGAGGTCACGAATATGCACGAAGCAGGTGCGCCAGAGGTTGGAGGTAGGCTATGATCAGGGGAGTGATGGGGATCAAGGGTGATGCCAAGATAGTGCATGTGGGAGTCGAAGGTGAAAGTGAGAGATGAAGAGTTGTTGTGTAGTTGTATGGAAGGGGCTTTTCTTGATCTGATCTGAGAGGCCAAGGATATTAAATTATGTTTAATAAGGGTTGAGGCAGATGAGGTTGGAAAACATCCTTCTAAAGGATGTTTGACCACATCGAGCAGTTGAGAGTAGGATAAAGCGTTAGCGGAGAAGAATGATATGAAGAGTTGGGTGTCGTCTGCGTAAAGATAGTGGTCAACAGAACAGGATTTTATGAGATGGCTCAGAGTCAGAGGTGTAGTGTAAACGATGAAGTGGCCCTAGGACGGAGCCTTGAGGAACACCACAAGGGGGCTGTGAAATGTGGCTAGCCCCGCCTATTGGCATTGACAGAGAAGGAGCTGGAAGACAAGTAAGACTGGAACCAGAGTAGAACAGTGTCAGAGACGCCAAACCAAGAGGACAGCCGAAGGAGAAGTAGGTCGTGATCGATGGTGTCAAAAGCGGTAGAGATGCTGAGGAAACAGAGACAGGAGACTCGGTGATGACTAACAGCACGTACTCTCTCTGGAGATGCATCTCCTCCTCATGGTCCCCTCTTCTCCGTTCTATCAGTTGCTCAAGACTGTTCTCTTCCGCCTGGCCTTTTTCGGGAGCGCCTCTGAGTCAGGATTTTGAAAGGGCGCTACATAAATACCGATTGTTTGAGCAAACCAGTTTAGTGCATAGAGAGACAAGCAGACAAACGTTCTCTAATTAATGTCCAACAATAATTGTCAGCCAGCATAACTACTATTCCACCTGCCATGATATCGTTTACTATTTCGTCGATGTTGATTAAATCTGTCGCCAAATTTATCGCTGATGTGACCGAGATTGGCTGAGAAAAAGACCAGACGTGAATGAAAATGTATTTCTCAGTGACATATTGCACTTCATCAACTTGATTGCTTTAAGCATCTTGTCAATCAACTGAACGTAGTTTGGGACCAGTTGTTACCAAGAAAGTGCTCCACAATATTCTTCCTAGTCTTCCATTACACTCGACAGCACGGTCAGCACCTATAGGAGTTCATCAGTGAGACCATCCTTCACCAGTTTCCTAATCTGTGGTCCAACAAACATGCCTTCTTTTATCTTGGCATCGTTTATATATTATGTTGAAACCTCTCTCTCAAGTATCTGAATATCTCGACTATTTGAATCCTCTTCCGTCTTTGTGCATTGCCTTAACAGAGTCTTTTGTAAGTCCAGGTTTGATGTGAAGTGTTGAAGTGTTTCCTGGAAAGTCTTCTTGGGATCATTAGGCCTATACACGAATGACGGTTTATAAACGATTTTCTTTTGACCTGTACCAAGCACTGACCGAACGCCCAGTCCTTTCTGACAAAATGAAACTCTCTTGCACGACTTGACATATCCGAACTGCAAACGAAGAGGAGCCACTAATTTCAGATCGCCACATAATAATGTTCCTGCTATTTTTACTTTCTGCATGGATTTCAACAATGGATCCATACTAGCATCTGTCTCTTTCATGTGGACAATATATCTAACCGGTATTGATGGATAAAACATTGCAATTATGCGAGAGCACAGCCTGCAGACTTAACATAGACGAATCGATTAGCAGTCGCCATTCTTGCGAATCATAGACTCAACCAGTTCGATAAACATTCCTTCGACACCTTTGCAGAAGCACAAAATGTCAGCTTTTCGAAAAACCAACGCAAATCTTCATGACAAGTACGAGGCTTCAGTTCCTTGTGCCAGCTGATACCAGCCTTGACGTCTAGAGCCCAGCAATCTGCTTCGCTCTTTGATAAGTCTGAGGCTGTGGGTTATTTCACTCAGGTTGAGTTATCAGATGAAGCTTACAGGACTTCAATGGAAGAAAACATGGATTGTTATCATTCTCAGAGTTCATTGTCTCATCTGCCGAAGTTTCTTCATCATCATTATTGCTCAGTGTGCACACTTCTGGCAAATTTCGTACAGGAAGACTGCCATCGTGTGGCACTGGTCTCATTGCTCATGACAGACTTTGATAATTGATCTGATTTCTTGTTTTTGGAAGCAAAACCAGATACATTTGTCAAGCAGAAGTAACAGTTTATAAAATAAACATTCTGTATCCGTCATAACATTGGTACAGCAAAGACAAACACTGTCGAGAACCTTTAATCCAGACTCCGTGATAAACTGCACAAGTCCACATCAAATATGAGGCGCCCAACCTTTGTCCTGATCAAAAATATAGTTCGTGTACTTTCTTAACCAACTAAGGATCTGGTCGTCCTTGTGCTTTCAAGGTAAACTTCCACGTAAGCAATAGAAAATATCACTTCGTTTGACACACTCACGTGACATTTCCTGATTCAGTAAAATATGAACTCGTCAATATCTATTTTTACACTTACTCTAATGAGAAAATATTAAACACCTGAAATAATATATCAGATGGTATAATCAGTATGTAACAAGCAAATTTGAAATGCACGCAATACTTTAACTATACAAAGAAGTCATTATTACATTTTCCAATTCCCCAAAATCGATAGCCTACGTGATACAAACATAATATGGCTATCATGATCATGATCAGCGTCAACAGTTGAATATCAATCATCACAATCATGTCACAAAGGGACCAACACTCACGTTGATCAGTGGTCAACATAAAAACAGATTTACACAATAGTAATAAACTTAGACCAGAGTAAGTAAACATAAACTAATATTCAAATCGTAATAGTAACCTACAAATTTCTGAAGCGCTACTCTAAAAATAAGCACAGGGCAAACCTTATTTAAATTTTAACCCAAGTTTTGAATTTCTTAATAACCAAGGGGTAAAATAAACTCTATTAAAAGTCAAGTCCACGATCACAATTTAATGAAAAACATTAATGAAACTTTCGATAGCCCGACAACGAGGTATCATTTCCCACCAGTATATCTATTTTCAATTTTACAACACGAGCGGGGTTTCGAATCCCGGCCGCGGTTGTGAAAAACAACATATTGACAATAGCTAGGATACCATTCCAAGCAACAAACAGAAATTCATTATCTTTTATAATATTTAAAGCAAGTACAATTAAAAATTCGAGTTTGGTCGATCTCTGGCAAGAAAAGGTTGCGAGCCTTTCCGAATCTTTCCGGATAAACAAACTTTAAATGGCGCTCCAGATAATACTGCTTTTATAACAGACAGTGTGCTCAGACACTGCTGTTAAACCCGCCCTACGACACTAAGTCGGGCAAAGTTATAAATTTACAACTGCTAAACATATTGATAAAACTGTCATTGGTAATGTCATTGGTAATGATGATGATGATGACGATGACGATGACGATGATGATGATGATGATGATGATGGTGGTGATGATGATGATGATGATGATGATGATGATGATGATGATGATGATGGTGGTGGTGGATGATGATGATGATGATGATGATGATGATGATGATGATGATAACTGTTTAACCCGGTCGCGTTCCGGGGCACTTTCGCCAACCGGGACAACGAAATTTCCAGACAAACTGCATCAACAGCTAGCAACATCTAAGTCTCTGTGGGATCCTGCATATCTCGGGGCAAGAAAAATAATAATAATAAGGACGTAACATAACCATGCCGTTACATTGCGTCTCACAGTCAACTAGCAGCTGGCAGGGTAGTCCTTAGAAAATCAGTGAGCTTAGATTTGAAAGCGTCAACCGCTCGAACGGCATGATAGTTAGCAGGCGCCTTGCAATATTTACTCCGGCTGTGAACGCGTGTTCAGACAATGAACGGAGAGAGATGAAAGGTGCGCCCGCTCATGTCCTTCGACGTTGCATTTTTATTCACTTGCTATTTCTGTAGCGCATTTACTTTGATATTCGATTCTCATAAAACCATCAATAAAATACTCATTTACGGACGACATCAAACCCGGCGATAGTCAGCGCCTACGTCAACCTGGGACTCGCACACTCTGCCACCGTTTTCCACCCAACCACTAACGCACTTGGGACTTAGACGCACCAACTCCACCCACGCATTTACCCACCAACGGCACTACATGTACATATGTGGGGCGCGGTGGTGTAGGGGTATGTTCGGTGCCTTGCAGCCGGAGGGTTGCGGGTTCGAATCCACCTCAAGCCGCCGCGTAGGGACCCTGGGCAAGTCCTTCACTCGCAATTGCTCATGCGCTTCGGCGTGAAACTCCGATTCAGTGTCCGCGCTGTAGTCGGGAGCGATTCTGAGTAGAAATCTTGAAGGGGCGCTATAACAAGTGCTCATACATACATCTGACATTTGTAATATCATGTATTTGAATCTTATATTATTATTATTTAGAAGACTATAGGAATATATATATAGCAATATACTATAACAATATATATATATATGTTCCAATATAGCTTTCGTTATCATTTCAGTTTAAACTTAATTCACTCCCACTCCGGAACATTATGTTATCAACCTCCATCTAACAGCACTGGTACAGAGGTGACCCTGCTTAGCGGGACTCCTGGTCCCTTTAGGTCCTCCTTTTGTATCCCAATTTAGTATTATCT
>JACEVL010001024.1:1820000-1870000 GCA_020284085.1 Aporrectodea caliginosa
ATCTATCGATGGCACTCCAATGTTGATTCGCGAATTCAATTACTTACTGGAGTTCATACTCGGCAAACAGAAAGGAAGGACAAGCAAATACCTATATACCTGAAGCAGATGGTTGCGTTAAGACAAGAAAAAAACAACTAAAACTCGACCGGGCCGAACGAGGCGGAGAAGTAGGCTCATCCACCGAAAAAGCCCTCTTGCTTAATAAACAATTCTCAGCCGTATCATCACCACTAGATAAGGCACACACAAAAGTTAAAAATACCTGGTGGCATACCAGTGCCACTTAGGTAGTTTTCTACTAACAGTAGCATCAGGTTTTAAATGAATTCTATCTAAACCCAAAGTCATTGTATTGTATCCTATCGTAACTAAAAATTTATAGAGCACCTCTCGCAGCATAGACTATTCAGAGTCGATTTCAGCACGGACGCCCGTTGGGAAAGAAACGCTTTAAGAGAGCGAGAGGATGCGTGAGAAATTCCAGAAAAGAGCTTAGCCCGTAGAAGAGGGGGGGGAGGCCATTCCAAGTGGAGAGACCTGTCACAGCAAATGCCCGGCATTGAGCCAAGGCAGACCTAACACGAGGGACAAAGAGAGTAGTGATTCACATACGCGTCAGTGTTGTGGGTGAAATGTCCAGTCCTTGCAAGCGAATTAAAGCCTTGTGCATTGTGTGCAATGTTCAAAAATCGTCTTTGCGATTCAGTTCAGGAGGCAGCTGCATTTGTCGAGATAGCCATGAACAGGTGTGTTTGTCTGTAACCTTCGATAATTATTCAAAATAGCCGAGGGACAGAGAGCATCTTATCTTCTGGATGTTGCGAACGCAGAGGGCTTGACCGCCTCTTACACACAGGCCTACATGTCGAGTGGTCTACTCCAGTAGGTTAGGGTACACAATAAATAATCTGCTCCCACCCTGCAGCCTAACCTTACATGATAAGGGGGTCATTTCCGTTGTAGTGAGTGCGGCTCCACTCCAAGGAAATATGTGCAATATAAATTCATCACATGCTCCCGCAGGCCGTCGAACCGAACACACTCCTGTTCCAAGCGCTGCAGAGTGAAAACCCTGCAGTGCGCCGTCGGCAACGAGGAAATGAGTACGCAGATACGAACTCAAGTACGAACAGAATAGACTTTTGAAGATACATGCATGGCTGAGAGCAGTAGACAAAAATGTCGACAGAACAGTCGCAAAAGTTTTACCGCCAATAATACACATGCGCAACACGAACAAACATACCAGCTGTAGCAAATTCCTACCCAATAAGTGTGGTATCTATGTAGCGTAGCTTAAAGTAAGTAAGTAAGTAAGTAAGTAAGTAAGTATACCTTTTATTGCACCAATTGCTAACCGCATTTTGGTTAACATTCTACAATGCCTATTATCTCAAATGTTACATTTTAATTTCTATTGTTTTTCAAACTAAGGAGTGCACAGTGTTTTGGTCAAGAGTAAAGCATCCTAACAATAAACGTTTTACGGACCAAACGTCAGCAGCGGGTATAACTTTGTTATGGACACGAGGACGAATAGAGTACATAGCTGGTTTTTCCGTGGTAATACTCCATGTAGTACATTAGCAGGGTAGCACCTGACTCTTCCTAGACAATGGAAATCTGCTGGCCACACTAGTTGTATTCTGTTGTAACCTGCTGTATTCGTTACTAGATGCTATACTCTGATGAAGGGTGTAGCTTCGAGATAAGTTGGCTGGTGCGGGCGCTTCGCTGCATCCCGCGGTAATAACAGTGGCGTTGGAACAAGACGAGATAATCGTGTAAAGTTGAGCTGAAACGCCTTCAACGGAATTATCTCGTGAACGCAATATGGGCTTCTGAACAGCCGTTCCCTATCCTGTCTTGGCCAGCAAACATCTGTGCGAACCAGCAGATGTATATTGGGTGTACTTGACAGTTCGTCTATATGCAGAATGCAAATTTACTTTCACGCCTGTAAACGAGCTCTCTCATTAAGCCGTTATGCTGTAAAAACTAAATGTATACCTTGTAGCACTGGTTTTCGCTCTACAATTATTCTCTCGAATACATTTAGCAACTCCATTACCTTGCAACACGCTACAGAGGAGGACTTTAGGATTTGAAGTTAAATCATGGGCGTATTTAGGGGTGGTTTAACGGGTTCACGCCCCCTTCACAAATAAATGCATTTCTGTTATAAAAAAGTAAGAATGTACAAAATAAGACAATTTCCAATGGAAACCCCTCGAAAGTTTAAAACCCCTCCGAAATTTTTTCCTGACTACGTCTCAGAGTTAATTGGTCGAGTGACTGAGAAGTCTTTGTGGGAAATATTAGGAAACTATCCATATGCCTTATCGATGGGCTGCACGTCCCATGAATGTGCCGATGCTACATTTTACAGTCATGTGATTCCATGTCAATTTTTCATATCACAACATTTCGCATATAATTACATGAGCACTGAGTTAAGTTGTACTGAATTGTAGTACCTTGCTTTACCTACTCAATAGGACACTCTGCTCAGTTCTTCTCTGGCCTTAAGTCATGTTTGACCGAGGTTGGGCTGGGAGCGTTCCTCTGAGTAGACTGTCTTGAAGGGGCGCTATATAAAACGTAATAATAATAATAATAATAATAATAATAATAATAATAATAATAATAATAATAATAATAATAATAATAATAATAATAATAATAATGGCATTAGCAACAATTATAGCCCGAGGAGTTCTAACCGTTCCAGACTTTTATCATTTTAATTAATCTTGAAGTCCCTGAGGGATCATGTTTACCTCGGGGCAAAAATTTAAAATAAATAAATAAATAAATAAATAATAATAATAATAATAATAATAATAATAATAATAATAATAATAATAATAATAATAATAATAATAATAATAATAATAATAATAATACTCAAAGCCGAAAATTCTCAGTACTTACGAAGATTGACGCTTCTGTCACGAGGGGTCGATGCTAGGGTCAAGGGCGTGCCCCCGGCGGACCCTCGAGAACTTCGCGAGAAGACGCTGCCGAGGCTGCTCGTGGACGGACTGGCCACCATCGATGTCGACAGGAAGCTGTTGGAACTGCCTCGAGAACCGGAAGCCGAGATGTCGTAGGTCAGACTGGACGTCGGTCGATAGCTCGGCGACTTGTTGGAGGACGTCGTTGAGATGTGAGGCACTGGACTACAGGTGCAACTGTCCGTTCCCAGGTTGATGCGGTTCCGCTGGGTTGCTGACGCAGACAGACTTCGCCGTTGCGACTGTGGCATGGTTGCTGCCGCAGAGTTATTCCGATCCGATGAACAGGACAGATGCGGACGGCGTTTTGGTGTCGTCGAGGTCGAGTCCTTTCCGCTTGACCGGTCAGAGCGTCGCAGTTTCGACAGCCAACCCTGAAGACTGAAGATGCTCAGCTTACTGGAACCGGAGGAGTGTTGCTTCTGATCCGTACGCTCCTTCCCGGACCGCGTTCGTTCATCCGTGGCGCTCTTCCGCTTGCTCGTCCGTATCGGACTCGAGCAGGGACTCGACTGGTGCGAGATATCCGACGAAGCGGCCGAGGACGACACGGATGAACGCCGATCGGAGCTCGACCGACACCGCGAGGACGACCGTGACAGTGGGATGCCTAGCATCTTAGCCTCGCGCAGGACCTCCTCCCAGTTCATGTGCGTCGGCTCGGCCAAGTTGGGAACAAGCGTCGACGACTGTACCTCGTCGTCCAGCTGCGATTGAAGCAGCCCCGTCTCGGTGGCCGATGAGAAGGACGCTATGCCGCAGGTCCTCGCCGACTGGCCGACCCTGACGGGAGAAGGGAGGACGCGGTGCTTCTTCTGCGGCAGAGGTGGAGGGGACGCGACGACGTCGGCGTTCTTGAAGATCGTGTAGTTGGACTCGTCCTTGAGGGCCTCCTGGTGGTCGTCGCTGCTTCGGCTCTGTAGGTACTCCCAGATGGCCGTTGATAGCAACCGGATGTCCTCCAGCTTGCTACAGTCGACCGTCTTCGCTCGTCCCTGCTGCTGTCGGTCTCCTCGGCTCTTCACCGGAGCATAGCCAGGCTTCAGCTCACCGGGTGCTGCTGGTCTATCGCTCCCCGACGATCCGTGATCACTTCCGGTGGATCCGCGTTCACTTCCGGTCGATCCACGGTAGCTGGATTTCTCGGCGTACTGTCTGTCTTTGCTATCGGAACAGATGGCACTGCGCAATTCAACTGATTCCATCATTACGGAAGATTCCATTCGTCCAGTGGAGTCTTCCGACGTCCTGTTCCGTTCCATACTGGCTGCTTTCCATCGGTCGGAGAATGTTCCGTCTGATTGGACGATGCTCGTCTGGAGTGATTCCTCTTTTCTCTGCCTGGTTTGGCCGAGGGACGCAGTAGTTTCACGCTCGCCTGTGATTGGTCCTCTGGTCTCTCGTTGCTCCCTCTCCAGTCGCAGCTCTCTTTCCCTATCGATTCTCGCCAGGGTCTCCTCGAGGGTCGAGTAACCCGAATCGCTGATGGGGTCTTTCGGCTCCGTTCGTTCCCCAACCGAGTCTCCATCGCCGACACGTAGAGCAGAAGGCGGCGCCATGATCGGTCGTTTCTCGTAGACCTCTCCTCGTCGCTTCGGTGTCTCTGGCAGTCGCCTGGGAGGACATCTCTCAACCTCTCCTCCTTCTTTGGTGTCCTCGACCCCCATCCTTCCGCTGCTGAGCATCTCTTCCAGCTGCAGCAGTGGAATATAGTCGGAGCGCATCGACGAATCGTCCCTCTTGTCACCGTACCCTACGCTCGGAGGTCTCTTCTCCCGCCGAACGAGCCTCGGCGGTGATGCCTTGGCCGTCTCGTGTCCAACCAGCATCTCTGCTTTTCCAGCTGATGAGTCAGGCGCCTCGTACTCCCACTCTCTTGCTGCTGCCTATACTGCTGCCTCTGCTTTTCCGCTTTCTGCCTATCACCACTTTCCACTGTTACGTCACGTGTACCGCCCGGCGGAAGTTGGCTAGTCAACTTCCGGTTGGCCATCGCCATTGTCAGATGCCCCTCGAACGTTGCGGCATCACCTGGATGCGTTTTCAAGCGGCGCGCCTGGTGTCCAGCGCCGTAAACCCCTCTCGACACACAGACCACTCGCTGCGTCTACTCTTTTGACGTCTACGACGCCACCGTGGCCCCTCTGCCACTCCTCGCAGACGACGATGCCTTTACCCTCGAGGCCTCGATCGCCTGAACCCTGGCATTTCGATCGAAGCGAGCGCCCAGTCAGTCCAAAGCGACGCCTGAATGGTGATTATCCGCGTAGTTAACGGCAACAGGAGAACAGGAGGTGGTGGAGGTGGTGGAGGTAGCGACTGGGGACCTCAACGTCGACGACGACGACGTCGGTCTATCGATCTCGTTTACAACATCCGCTGTTCAAATTAAAACGCTCACTTGCATCGTTACTACCGCAGCAACCGCTCATCTACCTGAGCGCATTATTTTCGTTACTACTACGCGCGGCTGCTGCTGCCGCTGCTGCTGCCTGGCTACCTAACATATGTCATTTCCTTAGGCCTACTTGTTTGCCAGCGCCCCGCGGTTTACGTGCCTCTCAGCCTTGGCCTTCCTTCAGGCCTCCCCTCGTCGCTCTCCCTCCTATGCCTCCTCCTCCTCCTCTCTAGGCTCGTCGTGCCCCTACGCACGTCCGCCGCCGCCTCCTGTTTCCAGGGCTGCATTATGCCCGCTACACACACGTGCCCGGTGCGGCCGTGTTTATCTGAATCGGTTGCGTGTGATCGCCGGGCTGCATGCAGCCGGTTCAAAAAACTCCATGCAGCGTATATACGATAGGCTCCGTAGTATTAGTACTATAGGCCTACTGTGACGATAGGAAGCAAAGGAAACTCGCACCGGGAGCTGTGTAAAGCACGCTCAATACTCGGACTGAATCTAGGTTTGATTGACAGGTTAATACTGCCGTAGTGTTCACATTTACGGATACAAATTTTTCTCGCAGGATTCTTACCGCACTTGATGTGATATTTAGCCATCCATATTGGCTAAGCCCAGCTGTTTCCGGGCTTCGCCATATTGTTTACAGTGTGACGTCAATTCGCCTTCTAGCGACGGGTGACGGTCACTGCGTCGCCCGGGCGTCGGACCCGGTCGGAGGAGAAAAGCTGATTGTGTCAATCACTTCGTCGTCGTTTTGTCGCTAGACGGCGCTTTTCTGGCGATTCATTGAGTACGGCGTCCGACGAGTTAAACAGTGGAACAAATCTTCGGTTATTGTCGGCTCTTTTCAGGTTGTTATTCGCTTCAATAATCTTCGCGTCACCAAAACAAAAGCCACCGAAACACTTTCGCAGACGAGTTGTTATGACGCCGCAATCTCAATGCATTTTGATTGTGTATGGATATATCGTTGTGTTCCGGATATCTCCTAGGTATCACTATGCGCAGGAGTACCAATGATGTATGAACTGCCAGTTGGCTTCAAATGGGCAAATGATTAGCTTACCACGGCAAGGAATCATCTGTATAGCACTTTCGCTTACCTAGACACTTATTATACCGACTTCAGAAACACCACACAAGCCCAGCCTACGTTAACCTAAATGGTGCTAACATTTTTTCAAAACAGAAGTCTGTCAATTAGGAAATATTTACTATGCTATGCATGTGATTCCTTTGACAGGGTTTCATAAAATTGTTGACAATAACATGGATTTCATTAGTTAACGATACATTGTATTGCATTGTATTTTCGTTTATTCAAGACTTGCTGTCATAACGTAGCCAGCGACAAACGTGCGTAACTTATGGTTATAATAAAGGAGCCTAGACTAATTGTAGATACGGAAAATGTTCTTAGAGATAGGCTACTGGATAGAGTATTGTTAACGTATTGGATTGTTATACACTATATATTATGGACGGTAAGACCACGCTGGGCGGCTGACAACCACTGGACCACCGTTTAATACTGTCGGTAACTATATATCTGGCTGTCGATTGCCAGGGAATCCATCCAGCGATTCCAGCCATGGATTCTTTCAACTGAAGTGCAGGGTGGCTCGTGGTCATTAACTCCCCATTCCTAAAGTAAAACAAAAGCTCATAACAATTTCTTCGACGAGTTAACAACGACCTTCCTTACTTGTCTCTCATCTTTGTCAACTTCTGAGTTTACCAAAGAATCACGGTACACCTTTGTATGAATTTGAACAGCTGCGGTGCCAGACAACCTGTTATGAATAGAACTGGAGTCAAGTGTGCAACTGCTGCTGGTTTCGCCTTCAAACCAAGGACTGCAGATAACCTTTTCTGATAGCGGTGCTCAGTCCTCTTCTGACTACACGATCGCGTTAGAAAAAAGTGTACATTTATTTTAAATTTGACGTAACTTCTACATGCCATCTTCCGCTGTCGACGGGAATCCGTTGGTTGATTCCACATGTGTGCGTGGGCCCGCCACTGATGACTCTTTCAGCTTACTGTGCATTGTACATGTATGGGTAACTGATGTAATAATTATATTCGTTCGTAATGACATCATATAGGCTAGCGCAGAGGGCGCCTCTGAGTAGATATCTTGAATGGGCGCTATACAAATGTTCAATTACGTACAACTAACAAACATGTCTGCATATCAAAACTTCAGGTAGCACAGGTCTTATTATATAGCATTTATTATAGATAAAAAAGAAAAGTGGCAGCAATGGGTAAGAACTGTTAGTGGCTTCCTTTTCCTATCCGCGGCATATATGACAGCGGGTTGCCAGTCCTCTTCCTAGCATTCTAATTTATCTTCCCACCGACAGCGTATGGTCAATGTAATCGTTATATCTGAGTCGACTAAGGGGCGCAGGTGGAGCAGAAATCTCAAACAAATTTCTGCCCTGGTGGGGGTTTGAGCCTCTGACCTCTCGGCTGACAGTCTAGCATGCTAACCACTAGACTATTACGCATTATGTAATAATATTGTATGTGCATAACATGTGTTTTACTTGGAATTGGTATGTATTGGAAGGTTTGAGGGTTCGAGGTTGACTGAACGAACTTGTCGTAACGACCCTGGGCAATCTGTTTTGTATACATACATGTCCCTCTGCCATCAAGCAGTATAATAATCTGGTGGGATAGGAAATGAGCGACCTACTCTACGTTAAAATACGGACACAGGAACTTGACTTACTTTCTATGTGTGCATTTTTGAGAAGAAGAAAATAGCGTATTCTTTGAAAATACTAGGATAAAACACGCATTTGTAAACTTTTCAAACTTGCAAATCATTGTCTATTCTGATGCCCATGGAGATGTTGTTGAAGTTTAATACTCATCAACTCGCTAGGTGTCACGTGTTTGTGTAGCCTGCATGGCGACGCTGTGCAGTGGTAGAAGAGAAAGCTCGATTTCGTAATCGTAAACTTTAAACTTCTAAAGAGCCACTCGATAGCCAAACGTGGGGCACCAGCTTATTCACGAGCGCTGCGTCGAATCAGAGGAGTTGTCCAAAGAGTAGTCTGAGGGAGTTCCGAATCCGGTAGCCAGAGGAACAGAGGGGAGGAGTAGCTGTTAAAGTCGGTGTCGTTTAGGTCGAGAATTTACTGTTTCCATGCCATCTTTCCATTTAAAATACAATAAGTCCTGTCACTTGCCTACAACGCACATCAATCCTTCCAGCGCTCCTACCTTCGTCAGTTGTTCACAATTCTTAAGACTTAACACGTTTTCGTTACAGCGTGTTTATCTCACTTAGGCTGCCCTTCTGTCTCATTTGAATGACTCTTGTTAATAATCGGATTCATTGCATGGTTTACGTTGCTATCGATTGACGCCTAGTGCATCATCATTGGTCCAGAGACTCTTAACATCAAAGACATCTGTCGACTGTCGACAGGAACCCATTGATTGGCTCTACGTGTGTGCGTGGACCCGCTACTGGTGACTCTTCTAGTTGACTGCGAATTATTGTGCTACCTGATTATAATTATTAGTCTAATCTCAATGATATTCAGCATCATAATTATAAGCTAGCGCAGAGAGTGCCTCTAATTTGTTTTGTTCTTTGAGCGGCACTATACAAATGTCCAATTACAATTGCAATTAAAGCGGTTGATAATGATTGGGCAGTTGTGACCATTGGCAGAGACATTAGCTGCACAGTTAATTAATCAGGCTTGATTGTCTGCCATCTCATCATAAGCACCAATGCGTTCTAGTCTTTGCTCAGCGATGTAAGGTTCATTTCGGACAAATTTCATGCTGAACAAGCCGTATGTAATTGGCTCGTACCTCTAGCAAGCTAGAGCTGCGTTCAAGTTGAGACCACGAAGGCCAGTCGATAAAAAATTGACGTTTACAGTTAATGAGAAAACATAAAGACGTCGGTCCTTGCTGTAAACACTTCTTGTGTTTTTAGATGAATCGGAGAATAATCCTGACGGAAGAACGATTACCTTGAATCTAACCAGGAAGACTGGTATTGCTATTGATACCTCCAAACAATAGCTTTTTGCCATAGGTGCTTTCTACTTATAGACCGTTGCTACTGGTTCCTCCAACTTAAAGTCGTTGCTGTTATTGTCCCCGAGTATATAGTGGATCGTTGCCATCAGGTACCTTCGACTCATTGACTTGCTATGGTGGGTCCCTCCATTTGGAATGACCTCCCCCTCACTAAGGGCTAAACTAATGACTGGCTTTTCGTCATCGGCCTCTCTTGCTCTTTAGAGGCATTTCTTTTTCTTCGGGGCTTCCGTGCTGAGAGCGCCTCTGAATAGTTATTCTGCGAGAGGCGCTTTATAAATTATAACACAGGCGGCAGGCCTGCATATTAATGGATTCCAATTTTTCTTCTTCACCGTTTTAGGTGTTTTCATTGCTATTCAATTACCTGAATTCAGACATGCAAAGGTTTTCCCTCTATCACATACGGTTTTTCCACAAGTGAAGATGAACATCCAGGAAGACCTAGCAGAGTGAAAAACGCTTATTTACAAAGAAATTAAAAATTATTACAATTAACTCAGCTGGATTTTTCATTCATTCATTTGTAAATGTTTGTCACAGGTGCCGAGAAGTCAGAAATCTTTATAATATCTTTTCTTCTTCCCTTCAAAGCTCCTTTTAGAACTTTTTGTATTGTGCACTGCTTGCGGTTCTTCCCTATGCAACATCCAGCAGTAGTCTGCTATCATGTTAACGTTCCACTGACCCTGATACCTCCGTTCCATTTCCTTTATGTCCTGGTGGAATCTCTCTCTTTGTTCTTCACTAACAGCACCTAGATTTTCTGAGAAGTAGCTGAGATGGGAGTTCAAAAAGTGGAGGTTCAAGCTCATTGAGCAGCCCAAGGCTTTCAAGTTCTTCATCATGTTTTCTACAATGTTCTCGAAGTCAGTGTCTCTATAGTTGCCAAGAAACTTCTTTACCACTTCTTTAAAGGATTGCCAAGCCGATCTCTCAATTTCTTTCATTTTGGTATAAAATATCTCGTCCCTCATGAGTTTTCGAATGTCAGGACCGACGAAAACCCCTTCTTTCAGCTTCGCTTCTGACAACCGTGGAAACTTGCTTGCAAGATACTTGAAAATATCACCATCTTTTGGAAGGGCTTTCACAAACTGCTTCATGATGCCAAGTTTGATGTGAAGTGGAGGTAAGAGTATTTTTTTTGGATCCACCAAAGATTCGAAGTGCACGTTCTTTTCTCCTACTTTTAGTGTCCTTCTTGGCCACACCTTCTCAGTCCAGTGCTTGGCTTTAGCACGGTTATCCCATTCGCAGAGGAAACATGGGTACTTGGTGTAGCCGCCCTGTTGACCAAGGATCATAGAGATCACTTTAAGATCGCCACAGATGGTCCATTCGTATTTCTTGTAGTTCAGTTTGGTCAGGATGAAGGCTAAATTGTCATACTTCTCTTTCAAATGAACGGAATGTCCAACCGGTATAGAGGCGTATTTGTTGCCATTGTGAAGAAGGACAGCTTTTAGACTTCTTTGTGATGAGTCAATGAAGAGTCTCCAATCGTGAGCCTCATGCTGAACTCTGAACATTTCCATCAGACCGGTAACATCGGAGCAGTAAACAAGTTCACCGTCTTGAGAAAAGTTAGGCACGTAGTCTTTCTCTCGGTTTCTAAACCAACTAAAAGAAGTTCCAGGCTAAATTGTCATACATCAAGTTCTTCTCCTGGAGCCTAGAACCTAGCAACTGAGCGGAATCTTTCGAAAGGGCCAGATCTCGAATCAAGTCGTTCAATTGTGATTGTGAAAACAGTTGGGACTCACTGCAGTCGTGTGAAAATTCGTCATCAGAATTGTCATCTGACTCACTCCCCGATGGCCCACTCACATCGCTTAGGCTTTCTGGAGGCAAAGGTATGGGAATGCCAGGTCCATGAGACACAGGGCGAAGTGCAGATTCCAGGTTCGGGTAGCAGATTTTGTCTTTGTTTTTTTAAGCTGTATCCCTGTATGTTGCACGAACAAAAGTAACAGTCATCGCTGTGGTTTTGGGCTCCCTCCATATCATAGGCACTCCGAAACGAAAACATTTCACCTTACCCTTACCTTAGACCACATGCGCAGTCCTTCCACGCAACTCGAACAAACTCGATGCCTTGTACTGGTCTCCAACCCTAACACCGAAGTATGCTAAATACACTTTCTCAACAAAGTTCGTGAGCTTCCGCTCTTGCTCTTTCACTAACAGTTCGCCACAGATATAACAAAACCTGTCAGGAGAATTAACACACCCTCTTGAAGCCATGACAGTCATAAATGTATACACCAGACTTAACCCTTTCACGTCGTTAATGTAAACACCGGACTTAA
This sequence comes from Aporrectodea caliginosa, assembly GCA_020284085.1. Classification (NCBI taxonomy): domain Eukaryota; kingdom Metazoa; phylum Annelida; class Clitellata; order Crassiclitellata; family Lumbricidae; genus Aporrectodea; species Aporrectodea caliginosa. The sequence goes on from JACEVL010001024.1 coordinate 1,831,814, forward strand.
CCTTTTCAGGCCGAGGTTCAATTTCACATTTATGAAAACATAACAAGGATTCTGGTATCTTCATTACTACATTATAATCAAATATATTTTTCAATATGTGCATGTATTTGTAATTGTGTTTTCAATGTAAAATATCATTTCTGTGGAAAAATTGAACTTTCCGACAAAAAATCCCAATTTGTGTCAAAACTGTACGTGTTAGAATTTTTATAATATTTTTCCCGAAATCAACGTGTAAAAATATATAAGAAGCACCATTTACTTTCAAGAAAAAAATTTCGTCGCAGACCTGTGAATTATTATTAGATACGATACGATTGACAGGCTTTATTTTAGACTCCGATTTAGATTTTGTTTTGAAGCCTCCAACCCATGTGTTGTTCCTTTGGTTCCTCAAACTAAAAAAACAGTTTTTTGTGCTTACAGCAACCCATAGATCGTTAATTGTTATCAGCGCCTAGTCCGCCTACAACTCATAAATTGTTATTGCTGGTGCCTCCAATTTATAGCCTGCTGTCATTGGTGTCTCTGACCCATAGATTGTTGTTATGTATGTTTCCAATCTATGGATCATTGCACTGGTGCTTCTAACCCATAGGTTGCTGCTATTGGTGCCTTCGACCACCAATATGTCCCCCACTTTTATCCTGACCTTTGATTTGGCGCCTGTTAGAGATTGCCACGTCGCAATTTGTCTCCATCGATAATGGATATTGCCACTCAAGCATTAGGCTTAAAACCAGCTCAGTGTCTAAAGACTGTTTGCTTTGCGACTTTGTTGCTACGGTTGTTAGCCGTGCACAACGACGTTTAGCCCCTGAACAAGAAACTGGATGGCTTGGACTTGTTTGTGGTGCCTGGGGAAGATACACTCTGTCCCCCCCCACTTTTAATCTGACCTTTGAAAAGCCCCAGAAACCATTTATATGCTCCTCACATTCATATTCACTGACGTTGATGACGTAATTAATAAAACCTGACACATGAAAGAAAGGGTGGCGGTGTGACAAAAGGATTTGTGGCGTCGAGCTTTGCGAGTGGGGTTCATGACCTAGAGATTACGCTGAGGCGAGCACCTGAAATACAATATGCCTCGGTTGCCGTTTCTGCATCTGCTGCTTCATCACCAAAACTGTTAGGCTCATGCATACAATTTTATAGATATAAGGAAAACATTCGCGAGATGGCGCGTTGGTAAAATGAGATGTAGGACGTGATGAACGCCTTGCATGGCTGTCGTATACAGTTAAATTCGACTCCTGTAATAACTTGTGATCATCCGTTCATACTGATTTGTAATCATACTGCGTTATTGTCAGTTTGAAAATATTAAACGAAGAGTATTAATTATAATCTATTGTTCAATATTCAATAGCGATTCTCATTATGAAGTTTGATGCCACCAATCTTTTCTTGCGCTCTCATTTGTCAACTTCCATGCTCAGTGGATTGCTGTGACTTAACGTGCGACGCAGTGAGTGGACATCCAAAGAGAGTTGGAGGCATATCCATTGTGTCAATACCTAAACGACGTAGCGGACTGGCAGGCAGACATACACAGACAGACAAGCAGATAGACATACATTTAAACAGACAGGCACACAGACGAAAAAAGAGACAAATACAGACAGACAGACAATAAGAAAGCACTGATTATTATTGACAATGCGAATGAATGATAATATGTCTTTTTACGCGAATTCGACACAAACCAGTATAGTATAAATTTCACGAACTACACGTAAAGTGAATTTCGTATAATGACAACGGGCCACACTGAATGTGTTCTGACACCAGACAGTTTATCCCCGTGAGTGTTCTAACCACACTACTCGACGCCTTTGTCAGGTTGAGAATAATTATGAGAGTTATCATTAGCCAGTCCAATGCTAACATGCATCTTTAGTTACATACACGTTGTTACTTGCTACTGTTGAGAGAAGAAGATAACGAGGTATCTTAAAATAATAATATAGTATATCCTCAGCGTTGAAAACAGTAAACATATTATTCGTGTAATATCTTTTTACACAAATTGACAGTTTCTTCAGCACGTGTTCACTTTTTGTCGAAGCGACCGCAAACTATGAACTAGTTTTTGGTCTATCATCGACGCGAAACCGAGAGCTGTTAGTACTTACATGTATCTCTACTTTGTAAGCAGAACTTCTTAATCATTTCGCATCTCACCGTAACTATCTCAACGGCAACAGGCCCAGCAAAACATGTGCCAAACTCCCCGTCACTAGCTCCTCGTTCCATTCTTTATATAGCCAAAAACACGCCTTCTTAGAAACTCGTCACCCACGCTTATCCTATGATTCGTAGTATCCGTCTGTGTAAGCAACAGTGATAAGTATTCACTTTATACAGTGTAACTATATACGTAGCATTTTGTGAAACAGCAAGGCAGCGTCATGTAACAACGTATATATGCCTACATGCATATTTCCCCACAGACATACATGCTTACATGCATACTTGCATACATATAAACATACATGCACACATACATGTACATAAAGACAGACAGGCAGACAGCATGCTCTTTCAGCTTACTGTGCATTGTTTGCTAACTGATGTAAACTATATATTCGTTCGTAATGACATTTAACATCATAAAGGCTAGAGCAGAGAGCGCCTTTCTGCTCTTAAAGGGGCGCTATATATATAAATATATATATATATATATATATATGGGGCGTTATATTAAAAGGGCGCTATATAAATGTTCAATTAAATTAAATTACACATAATATTATATGCATATAGACCTGCAGTCCTACACACATACACATTTAACATACCTCTCTTCCACTTTTGCTTTCTGAAAACCTTTTTCTTCTCTTGTGGCCTTGCGCACTGGGAGCGCCTCTGATTGGTTCACCCTATGAGAGGCGCTTTATAAATGTTTGAATACAATACAATACAATAGACACATACATGCATACATACATAGTATACGTCATGAGTTCATCCACTGAGCTCGTGTGTCAGCATAGATTCAGCAATTCATCATTTTTACATTTCTTATTATTTAGCACTAAGTCATAGGCCTATGACAATTTTTAATTAATTTTTGCCAAAATGTAGTTTTAGCAGAACACGTCTGATCAAACGTTGTGTGATCAAACGACCGATCACCAATGCATTCAAACAAAGATATAAACATGAATACTCTTTCTATGCAGACACTGGTTGAAGAGTAGTATGCCCTAGGTAAGTACTAATGCAGTCACTTATCATTGCCTCACCGTATGCCAATCCTCTAGTAATAGTAGTTGCAGTTTAACGACACTGTGTGATAACAAAGATAATTAACGTCGCCCTCCTTCTTCATCCAGGCTTGTGACTGGCACTGTCAGAGTATGAACAGTGGCGGAGTTGATCCTCTTCTCATGCATTAAATTAATATTGTATTGTATTGTATCTATCAGTTTATATAGCGCCTCTCGCAGTGCACACCAATCAGAGGCGCTCCCAGAGCGAAAGACCCAGAGAAAAGAAAGAAGTCTTCAGACAACGAAATTAAAGAGGCACTTGGCCCACCAGTTAATAAACAAGAACGAGTCAAAGGAGGAAGCTGGTTCCATAGTGCAGGGCCAATGAAGGCAAAGGCTCGCGTTTTAGCCATAGAAGTTCTCGCTCGCGGGACAAAGAGATCATGCCGGTTTAATGAGCCTAGCGGGCGAAGAGAAGTAGCTGAGGCCGGAAGCCGGATACGGTCGCAGAGATACTTGGGAGTTGGGAGCTCGGTCAGTAAACGACCGGTAGATAAAAGAAATTACCTTGAGCTGAATTCGAGCAGTAAGAGGGAGCCAATGAAGGTGGTCAAACATGAAAGCAGATATGTGAGATGAGCGAAGAAGTCGAGTATAGTCCCTTCAATATAGTCCCTTTTCAGAACAACTACTCAGAATCGTTTTCAGTACAACTTCGGTGCTTGAAAGCGAAATCAATCTAGACTTCGAATCTTAAATGCATCTGCTAGCAATCACATAGAAATATGCATGGTGCCACAACAGCTACTGCCCTTCTTTAAATTCAGAGGATCAGGATTTAATTTTAGCTACAATAAGCAAATATTAAGATAAACCCTAAATAGTCGCCACGGACCTTGAATGCTAGAACTTTGTTGGTTTACGCAGAAAGAGGCAGATCAAACGCAATCCTTATGACCAGGTTCAAAGTTTAGATATAATTATGCCATGGTATGCGACATAAAAATGCTTCTTCATCTTACATTTGTCACAGTTATCTGGACAGAATAGATCCCAAAATTACTGCAGATTTTCTCGGAACGCCCTGATATTTTACTTTTTTGCATTAACGTGTTTCGTGTTTTAGATTATTTGTTCATAAAACTCCTACTGCTAGAGTATTATTGAGCTCTAATAGCTCAGTTTGTTCGGAATTTCTTCTTTGGATCAAGCTTCAAAAGAAGTTGCTAAAAGTCACGAAATTACTTTCCGGCCACGAACGGATTTTGCCTCAGAATAGGAATCCATTCGGCAAAATTACCTGATAACAGAAAACCGCTGCTATTATCACCAGTCCTGCTGTACTGGAAATAGAACATTTTGTAATTTATTAACATTAGGTATATGAAGATATTTCTCTTCAAGCAACAGCGCCTCTGAGAGATAGATTCTTACCGAAGGTGAAGACGTTTCTTACTATGACGTTGTCATAATGGTTTCAAGAGCAAACCTTATTTAGAAAGTATTCGTCTCCTATGAATTCTAAAGTTCTCTAAGTCGTCTCTTGCGAAACTGTCCTTGTTAAGAGAACTCATAGCATATGCCGTGCAGGAGAGAATTCTCACAAAGTCGTAAAAATTATAACTCAGTTTGACATTGCATTGGATTTGGCTAGAATTGCGAATTAATCAGGTTAAAACTGCATATTTCTGGTCAAAGCGCCCTTGTAACGGCATGTGCCGTGTTACTGCGCTGTAGAAATTGTCGTATTGATAATCATCATCTTCTAGTAAAAAAATACGACCAATAGGCCCTATAACCAATCATCCATATAACCAATCGTCCTATGAACAATCGTCCTAGAACCCATTATGATAAAAACGTCAATAATGATTTCATTCAGTTTTCCAATGTGACTTTTTTTCTTGCTCACTTAGCAGATCCTCTGACTCCGGAGTCCGTAGTGAAACATTCAAGCCGTCCTCCTTTGTCCGACTTTCCGACTTTCTGTTTCCTCCTAAGGCTACCCAGGCTGGTTCTAGGACGTGAAATATTAAAAATTATCAGCCAATTGCTAATCTCTGTCGTAATTAAAATTCATTCTGTATAAAATTTAAATGAAATTTTTCAGCTGTCTTTCGCAGAGTTCCTCTAGTTTATACGATTTCGGAGTTTAGTGTATTCTTTTAATTTAAACAACTGAATAATTAATCGGTATAATACCTCATTGTTTTCCTCGGAGTAGATTTCCATTATCTCGGTGTCGTTTCATTGACAAGAAGCACCAGATGATCTTGATCCCTTTCACACGTTATTCATAACAGATATTGCTCTCGATCAGTGGGTGCTGTGACCCTTGATCTGGCCCGCACCAGAACGGTGTTGGACTGTTGTGCATTATTGATCGCTGCTTGGAGGCTTTGGGAATTCGCTCTGTCAATTCCTTGATGTCATTCAGGTCCAAACTTAGGCCTAAGATTCATCTCTTTCAACTGTCATATACTCACCGTAGCCTGGCTTCTGGTTTCTCTGGTCTACAAGATTTAATAATAACAATAACAGTAACAATAATAATGATGATAATAATAATAGAAGGTATACAGTGAGACTGTATGTAGCAATAAGGCTATTTGTAGGAAGGTGGAAGTATTCAGCTAGATGGCCAAGATGATGATAAATGACAGAATAATAATAATAATAATAAGAAATTATAAAAGTTCTTCAACTTTAGAAGGGTTATAATACAGTAAATAATAGTAATAATTATTATAATAATAGTAATAAAAATAACAATTACAACAATGATAATAATAAAAATAGTAATACAAATAGTAATAAAAATAATAGTAAAAATGATAATAAGACGACGATTTGTATTGCGCCGTAGTACGGCCGAGGCTGAAGGAAAGGGTGCTCTGCATGAATTAAAAAAGTCAATGACAATCACACGCTACTTTAAAAAGATAGACCCTAACTGACAGTTTCTTCTGCACGTGTTCACTTTCTGTTGAAGCGACCGCAAACCATGAACTAGTTCTTGGTCTATCGTCGACGGGAAGCCGATAGCTGTTTTATTTCGCTTAGTCTGATACAGCTCTTGAGCAGTGATTTGAATTTGTCCAACTTGACTTCACCAGTGGATTACATATGATTTTTTATAGCGACTTTATTCCAAGTGACCATGTTTTGAATGTAATGATAAACGGCGTATTAGAGGTATTTGGATTTAATGAATAAGATCGGATTAAGCCCCTAGACTACCTCTCAATACACAGATGCGGTTTCTATAAGACTAGCCTGCTTTGCTTAACTTGAAAGTAACTCCGCCACTGATCGTACTCTGTCAATGCGAGTCCCAAGCCTGGATGAAAGAGGAGGGCGACGCTAATGGTCTTTGTAATCACAGTGTCGTTAAACTGAAACTACTACTATTAACTCGAAAGCTGTTTTATTTCGACTTTTGTCTGATAATATTCGGCTTAGATCCATTGATGTGTTTTGTTTTGTTTCTGAACGCACTAGATTATTTCCGCATCCGTTGCCTGTAATCTATCTTTATCTAGCGCCATATTAGGGACAGGGCAGGGTCTGTGATCTACGTTTATGGCGCCTTCTTTGCGCAATGATACACGTATAATTATTTTCCAACGAATGTTCTGTTTGATGCTCTTCTCTGTGCTAGAAGAAAGACGTATATCTGACAGCAGCACTAGTATATGGATAATATATACATGCATGTATACGCCTATTTACAAGAATATGACAAATAATATTTACATATAAGGATTGACCCAAATTCTACATGCATATTGGCACATTGAACGTGATTCTGCAGCACGTGCAGGGAGATATATAGGCCTACGTACGTGTGTAATGTGCAAAGGCGGCGACATTATGGTTCGTTAGACGATGTCATCAGCATTATGCTGCAGTATCCACTATCCATTCACATAATAACCTAGATAAAGGTCTTGATTCTGTTTTGATCAATCGTATTTTCTTTGCCTTCTTTTGCAAGATCTTCTTTTGCGATCTCTTTCCTCTGTCATGAAAATAACAATGATTGACATTGGTCGTAGGAATTCAAGAAACATGTCTAGCAGCCTCAACTTAATACGACCGCAAGCCTTCAAATGTCCAAGCATGAGCATTGTCATACAGGCATTGTATAAACTTTATAAAGCACTTAAGATACAGTTTTTTACATACTGTAATTATTGTGGCATGAAGCATCTGTTAGGTATGGTAAAGATTCGATACGGGGATACATGGTGCTACCACATTGGAACTGACGAAAGTGTGTCAAAGGTTGTCTGAAGGTCCAAGGACCACTGCTTCAAGTTCCAGTCTACGGATAAGATACGGTATATAAAGAGAGAGGGACTACCTGCCACGACTAGGCGGTTGAGACAGTGTTAAGATGGTCGCGGTCTGAGCGCCTATGGAACTGTTTACATAGTATGGTGTCAAAGACAGTGGCGTTAGGAGAAGTGTTTTAAATAGAGTTTCTGGAAGAGGGTTTCTGTAGAAGAATCGTGTGAAAAGTATTTGTAACAGTTATTGTAAGGACGTTGATAGAACAATTGTAAATAAAAGGTCTAGCAGAACATTGGCTGCATGTTTGAACCGAGCCTTAGATAGGACAAGTTTTTGGAGAACCGACATGCAACAATATATACAGCAACGTCTCAGATATACAGATTGCAGACCTATATATGTTCAATAAGTTGTCTCTTATGCATATATATATTAAATTTTTATAGCGTGTATAACTGTATATATTATAAAGATACAACGTTAGGCTATATATACATATACAATTATACATATAGGTCTATGCATGTATGTACAATTGTACATATAAGTTATAGTGTTATTTTTATTTTGGTGATGAAAAAGAACCTTATCGTTTCTGATTTTATGAGAAAACTTGCATAAATATTTGCGTAGGCCTGGCCTATATATTTCTATGCAACTTCATAGATTGCACGTATACAACTATACATACATAATTATACGCCTTACTGTGCTGAATGTTAACCTATATTAGGCGGATAACGGATCGCTTTTTCGTAATTGAACGTTGTGTATCAATCATTATGCTCTCAAATGCCATATTATACTTTCAACAGATGTGACTAAAGTAACCATTTTAAAGACTTGATTATTCATTATTCATTCATTATTTGAATTTGTATAGCGCCTGTTCAAGGGAACTACTCGGAGGCGCTCCCAACCACAGTGCGGCCAAATAGGACCATTTTAAGTTGAGAGAGGAATGCCTGAAGGTTCTAGGAAGGGAGCGGATTAATACGTTAGTTGGCGTTTAGAGTACTTACGTCAGGCATAATGAACCGAAGATCAGTATGCCGATATCCGATACGGGCAACTAAGGTTTCCTTCGGCGGATTAAACTTCCATGGGCTTGCCATAACTGAGGGGCTGTCAGACAGTTCTGACATTTTATGTTCTCGAGAAATCGTTCAAGGGCTCATTAGATCGCCAGGGTATTGAAGACATTTACTGGCTTCCCGGTCTCTATTTATGACAAAAATGGCTTACATTTTACCTCCTGCCCTACATCGATAATGCTTCAGTGTCGTCGCCGACTGCGGAGACGCGCTGCCATCTCCTACTGTTCTGTTCTGGATTCAAAACCCGTCCTGAGCCTATCATTCATGCGAAATCAGCAATTTGTAGTTAAGCCTTGCAAATCATTCGGAATTAGAATGCTAATTTGACATATTATCAGCGTTGCAGAGAAACAATTCTTCAAACAGAGAACAGATTCCTTGGACAATAAGGGTTGAAAAAGAGCATGGTATAAGGGAGAGGTAAAAGCAAAGGTTTAGGTATAAAATGTAAAGTAAAGGGTAAAGGTTAAAGGTTAAAATTAAAGGGTGTACAAAAGGGTAAAGGTAAACGACAGGATGCCTTCCTAACCTTCTATCCTGTTAATAATCGCTCATTTGCCATTGGTAATTATCGCAAAAAAGTGTGCCATTATTTTACAGGACAATAATGTTCAACCTCATTCTTGTCATCATTTGCAAAAGTCATCGCATGACTGCTCCTGCTCATATCCTATGCCTACAGTAGTGCTTAAGAAACTTGCGACTTCCATAGAATCTAGACGGCGCATATCACTAATGCAGAAATCTTCCTAATGCGCGGGACAGACCAGTGTCTAAGAGGCAATCGAAACTAGAAGATCTCGGATGTTTGGGCACTTCGCATGGTGCGATGACAGACAGGTAGGCAGGCAGGCAGGCAGGCAGGCAGGCAGGAACACGCTAGGGTGCCTTGATTTCAGTTCCCCAACAACGCTGGAAGAGACCAGTAGAACGAACAAGTCACACATGGCCCTGAACGGGGGAGACGGATCTTTTCCTACTGAAATTCACTGGGCTAAATACAGCTTGGAGAAGAGCCCAACCACACGGACGATTGGCAGAGTCATACAACGGAAAAGCTCCGGAGAGGAGCTCACCATTTGTAATTCTATTTGTAATTGAACATTTATATGCTCCGCTCAAAGTACAAAACAAATCAGAGGCGCTTTCTACGTTAGCCAAAATGTCTATAATGTTATATGCTATTAAGAACAGATCCCTTCTCGATTAGGAACAATAGCCCAGACAACTAGAAGAGTCTCCAGTTGCCGGCTCGCACACACACGTTGTGATTGTTGCAGTAGCGGTAGTAGTGCTGGTGGTGGTGTGTAGTAGTAGCGCTGGGTTCACTATATGTGTAGTAGTAGTAGTAGTAGTAGTAGTAGTAGTAGTAGTAGTAGTAGTAGTGGTAGTAGTAGTAGTAGTAGTAGTAGTAGTAGTAGTAGTAGTAGATAGTAGTAGATGAGTGAGTAGTCAGTAGTAGTAGTAGTTCTAGTAGTAGTAGTAGTAGTAATAGTAGTGTAGTAGTAGTTTAGTAGTATTAGTAGTAGTAGTAGCAGTAGTACAAGTAGCAGCAGTAGCAGTAGCTCTAGTAGCAGTAGTGATAGTAATAATAATGATGGTAAGTATTATTTAGAACAGTATTAGTAGTAGTAAGCAATAATAAACAGTAGCCCAGTGAAAGTAGTAGTAGTAGCTAGTAGCAGAAGAGTAGCAGTCCAGTAGCTAGTAGTAGTAGTGGCAGTAGCTGGTAGCAGTAGCACAGCAGTAGCAGCGGTGGCAGTGATTGTTGCAGTAATCAGTAGCAGTAGCAGCAGCAGTAGCAGCAGTAGTAGCAGCAGCAGCTGGTGTAAGCAGAGCAGCAGTAGCAGTGTGTAGTAGTATACAGCTGGTGGTGGTGGTAGTAGTAGTAGTAGTAGTAGTAGTAGTAGTAGTAGCAGCAGCAGCAGCAGCAGCAGCAGCAGCAGTAGTTGGTGATAGTAGTAGCAGTAGTAGTAGTAGTAGTAGTAGTAGTAGCAGTAGTAGTAGTAGTAGTAGCAGCAGTAGCAGTGAGTAGTAGTAGCAGTAGTAGTAACAGCAACAGCAGTTGTAGTACTAGTAGTAGTTGTTGTAATAGTAGTTGTAGCAGTAGCAGCAGTAGTAGTAATAGTGTCAGTAGTAGTTGTATCCAGTATTTAACTATATCTTACGGCGTAAATAGTCGTTGACTTCGATTTGACCTTACCTTAATTATTACATCGCAGTTATATCGGCTGGACTTCGCGGAGTTTTCCTAGTAATTATTTCTAGACAAGTAGTAGTCGAAATAGACGCAATTTACTCTATTGATATGCAACAAAGACGATATTTACAGCTGACCATTTACTATGCAGTTATAATTATCCACTTTGTGATTTGCTTTTCTTAGTCGGACGGTGACCGAGTTTTGCACGTATAGCACTGAGAAGTAAACATGTTTACGGATTCTTTAGCTCTGTGGTTTAGTATGGCTCACAATTTCTGTTCTTAATATTGCAGTCAACACCTACTTTGCTGGTAAAATTCCGCGGAAACGCAGGCTCCTTTCAGAGAGTTGCCTGTTTGCGACGACGTATCGTGTGACAGTTCTTTCCGATATTTAAGTCCAGACCGACAGTAGTAGTCTCCAAGGAGTGATCAGTTAAAACTCTATCTTATAGTCGTCGTAAAACTTGTAGCAAGCGAGATCATTCATTATAAACTTCTTGCAGTATATGGCAACAGTTAGAAACATACTTTAATTACACCTCACTAGTTTAGACAATCACATCGTACACTTAGCCTTTGAAACCACCGGTAATGTTACTAGTTACTACGTTACAACGTTAACTTAATACACCTGACTTGGCGTTAATCAAGCAGCATTACTCGTTTTTTCTTGGGCGCAAGAAATACAAGCCTTCTGTTTCAGCGCCTCATACTTCATCAATATTCGTTTAATTTCAAAATAATCCAGTTGACAAAACGCAACAGGTTACAAGTAACACAATTAGGTAAAATAGTCAGGCTAAAGATAATAATTCTAGACAAATACAAGTAGCCTAATTATAATTATAAAACAATTAATATGCATCTTTAAACAAGATACGTGGCATGTAAGTATACATTTATAATTGATTGGGAGATTAAAATTGTGAATTCTAGGACGTAAGTTATATTTGATTTTGCTGTGTATGTGGGAAGATTCCTCGGAGAACATGACATAGAAACTCCGCAAATACTCCAAGGCTGATAATTTCGTTGACTCGTTGGTAAACAATCAAATATTTGAATTAACAGGAAATCCCATCGGGTGGCAATTACGAATGTTTCAAGATGTCGTTTGAAGATACTTCCTTTGAATGCCTTGTGTTATTCGCGTGGGACATTTAAACAACGCTACTCAGAAATCTTTTCGTGGCTTTTTTTTGTAAAGTGGCGTTTTCCCTTCGTGCAGGAAACCGGTTTCTAATTGATTGGACACCCTAATGATTTAGTTTCCAAGTCCCGCAGTAGTAAGTGTCGCAGTAGTGTTGATCGTGTTTCCGATCTGACTGCGTTATGAGATCCTAAAGGAGTTATAAATCTTCGGAGACCAATGCTCCAACAATACGCTGATTAACACTGAGCCGCTTCGCTCTAATACCACACACCTGTTCACGGAATGATGCAATGCATCGCTGGGTCTATGCAATTTCTTCGGTGAGGAATAATTAGTAGTAGTAATAGGAGGAGGAGCAGGAGGAGCAGGAGGAGGAAGTGAGGAAGGAGGAAGAGAAGGAGGAGGAGGACGTGAGGAAGGAGGAGAGAACTGGAGGGACGCGGAGAAGGAAGCCATAGTGACAGAATAATTAAGAGGTAATGAGTGAAATACGGCTCTGTCAACAGTGCATGACTAAACAAAGATGGCGAAAACAGCGTCGGGGTAACGTCCGCTAATAATTTATAACCGACGTGGGTCAATGTCCGACCGGTTATACACTGATAGCAAACTCAGGGTCTAGGGCTCTCGGCAAAACGTCTTCGCGATGATAAGAACAATATTTACTGTAGAAATTGATGCGCTGTTCTAGATAAGAAGCAAATGGTCGACTGCATATATACAAGACTATCGAACATAGGTTGATTAAAAGGTAGGGCATGCTACAGCCATCTTTTAACCATAGTACTTAGACGTGGGGTTTGCACTTCATCGCTCACCGTCCAGGAGCTCTGAACATGTTGTCAACTGTTAATTCTGGATTGGAATCCGTTGTTTGGACTCTACGTGTTTGCGGGGGCCAGCCGGTGGTGACATTTCCTAGTTATCTTATCATTGCTTACTTACTTATGCACTTAAGGCACTTTAGCGACGTTTAAGCTAGTATAGAAAGCGCCTCTGGTTATTGTTCTCTGAATAGGCGCTAGATAATTGACGATTACAGCTACAATTACGCATGCTGATTTGGTCTGGTTGCTGATGGGTATTGTGGCTGAAGCTGGGTGGTTCAAACTTAGCTTTGCCTCAATAGAGTTACATGACTTTCAATGCATATGAGTTTCACACGATATGGGAAAACTGGAGGTGAAGAGGTGACATAGGGAACTGGAGGTGAAGTGGTGACATAGGGGAACTGGAGGTGAAGAGGTGACATAGGGGAACTGGAGGTGAAGTGGTGACATAGGGGAACTGGAGGTGAAGAGGTGACATAGGGGAACTGGAGGTGAAGTGGTGACATAGGGGAACTGGAGGTGAAGAGGTGACATAGGGAACTGGAGGTGAAGTGGTGACATAGGGGAACTGGAGGTGAAGTGGTGACATAGGGGAACTGGAGGTGAAGAGGTGACATAGGGGAACTGGAGGTGAAGAGGTGACATAGGGGAACTGGAGGTGAAGAGGTGACATAGGGGAACTGGAGGTGAAGAGGTGACATAGGGGAACTGGAGGTGAAGTGGTGACATAGGGGAACTGGAGGTGAAGAGGTGACATAGGGGAACTGGAGGTGAAGTGGTGACATAGGGGAACTGGAGGTGAAGAGGTGACATAGGGGAACTGGAGGTGAAGTGGTGACATAGGGGAACTGGAGGTGAAGAGGTGACATAGGGGAACTGGAGGTGAAGTGGTGACATAGGGGAACTGGAGGTGAAGAGGTGACATAGGGGAACTGGAGGTGAAGTGGTGACATAGGGGAACTGGAGGTGAAGAGGTGACATAGGGGAACTGGAGGTGAAGTGGTGACATAGGGGAACTGGAGGTGAAGAGGTGACATAGGGGAACTGGAGGTGAAGTGGTGACATAGGGGAACTGGAGGTGAAGTGGTGACATAGGGGAACTGGAGGTGAAGAGGTGACATAGGGGAACTGGAGGTGAAGAGGTGACATAGGGGAACTGGAGGTGAAGAGGTGACATAGGGGAACTGGAGGTGAAGAGGTGACATAGGGGAACTGGAGGTGAAGAGGTGACATAGGGAAACTGGAGGTGAAGAGGTGACATAGGGGAATTGGAGGTGAAGAGGTGACATAGGGGAACTGGAGGTGAAGTGGTGACATAGGGGAAGCTGGAGGTGAAGAGGTGACATAGGGGAACTGGAGGTGAAGAGGTGACATAGGGAAAGCTGGAGGTGAAGAGGTGACATAGGGGAACTGGAGTTGAAGAGGTGACATAGGGGAACTGGAGGTGAAGAGGTGACATAGGGGAAGCTGGAGGTGAAGTGGTGACAACCAAACGCATTAGCAATCTAAGATAAACTAAATAAATTCACACTACATAACATAGCATTACATTCCATCACTCTGCGTCACATTCCGTCTATTACTTCGCATTTCTTCACACGCCATCATAATACAGCACGCCACATTGCATTGCGTCACGTTGCATCACATTACATCACATTAAATCACACACATATGAGAACTTCTTGGCTTCAAAGAAAACTAAGACAAGATGTAGAGACTAAGTGGAGAACGCGAAGTAGCAGATAAACCTAGATTAGCCGAATCTGACTAATGAGCCTAAAGGAAAAGTAAATGCGGACAAATGGAGAGGATATGCAATAGAAACTGTTGATGACATATTATTAGTTGAGAGCTTTTAGACATGAGACGCCCTGTAACTGGCTTGCTTAGATGGCGAGCGATATGCTTTGGAGATTGAAACTAGCGACCTTTTTACAAAGTACAGAGCACAGAAGCACTCCACCGAATACCTCTGAGGCCAGCCAGACGCCTTGAGTGAAGAAAATTCGATCCTTTCCATATAATAGTTAATAGCACAAAAATTCAGAACATTTTTAAACGAAAAGGAGAGTGCGACAAGGATGCATCTTATCAACACACGAACCTAATCTAGTATTAGAACATCAGTCTATAAGCAAAGCCAAGGGAGGAATCAAGCTAAATGTCGCCGTTCTAAGTTCTTGAAGCCACTGCCCGAAATTATTTTCCGACTGTACAGAAGTCAGCGTTCCGTAGGAGTAATCCTTGCAGTAAGGCTATAAATACACGGTATAAGTAACGCTTGTATTCTTTTGCTTAAGGTATCCAGCTCAGTTGTTTCGTTGTTTTTATTTGCTGTGTCATTTGTCTATTTCCGTGTTACCATAATTATTTCTTTTTCTATTCGTTGGTGGACGGCGGTGGTTATTGCTGCCTCACTGCTTTAGATGGTATGTTATTGCCATCCACTGTTAGTTTCTTTCTGTAATAAGAGGAAATAATATATCCGTCAGCAAATTCATACATTTATCTTCACGGTCTGGTTTCTGTTTGAACCATGTTCAAGCCCTTTATTATATTTTGGTACCGCCAAGTCATTTCGGTCGCATTTACTGTTATTGCTTGACAACGCTAGCATTATTTTCTTTCTTAAGTGGCATGCAGGCTCATACAGAACAAGGTTGAGAATGCGTCATGGCTTGTATTTTTTACCTGTTTCTGCTGATACTTGTGGCTCGTGATGTTGAAATAAATCCTGGACCAGTTAGACTAAAAGCTAATTCCAACTAAGCATCTGTTACCTGCGGAATAAAGCTGCAGCTCAAATAACTCTGGTGTTTATGCTGCCCTCGTCTCTACCTCTGTGTGTCTCACTGCTGTCTCTGTCTTTGTTTCTGAGCATTCTGTACATATGTTTTCCCTAAACGAGACTTGGCTTCAACCTGTTGATACATCAGCATTTTACCGCTAATGTTACATCTCTTCTAACCGAATGAGCATCGGTGATTTGGCAAAAAATAAAATCCTTTTCAAAGTCATTTTCATCAGCTCAGGGGATGTACATAGATTTGCCATACCCAAATCATTTGAGGTCGAATAGCAGCTGATCTAACATAAGGTAATAAACAGGTAATGCTTAACAATTATCGATCACCTCTCCTTCCCTCGACTGACACTTTTCAGTCATTGCCTCCAATTAAAAAATACCGTTAGATATCGTTCCTCGCATATCTTCTTCTTCTTCAGGTTTTCTGCCCTGAGGCAGGCTCAAACTTCCAATGACGTCACTCCTCTCGGTGCTGAACTTCATGTTTAAGATTACTGTAGGTCAATTCATCCATCATCATCCAGTCTAGCAGCATCTCTCTCGGTATTCCTCTTGTCCTTCTCCCCTCCATTTTGCCGTCAAAGACGGTTATCAACAGTGAGTCTCTATTTTCTCTGTCTTTTCCTTATTGTATCGTTCATCCACAGCTCGTTTCAGCACCTCATCGTTTGTTAGTATTCCATCCAACTAATTTTGCCATCCTCCACCAAATGAACAATTTGAAGACCTCCAATAGGTTTATGTCCTCTTTCTCGTGGTCCTAGTATTATACTTTGCTCAAATGAACTTAAGTATGACATTCTGATCTCTCAATCATAGTTATCTCCAACACAATCAGCTAATGAGCTGCTGTGGAATGGCAAAATGAGGTCAAAGTGTTCAAAGAACTTTGGAACAACATCAGAGTCTCCGACCATCGGAAGAAACGACGAAAAGATGTGGCAGTCGATCAGCTCATACATCATCGGTGGTTGGTTGAAGTCAACCAGAGATCAACTAAAGAATTCCACATCTGCGAGAGACGAACGATTAGAAGAATCATCCGTTTGGCGCCGAGTCATCTGGACAAGTAATCCAAATATCCTGTCCTACATGTCATCCTTGGAATGTTAGACGAGATCAGATCATATAAATAATACTTTTAATCTGATGCTGGCAGGTGTTACTTTTCAGTGAATATAGAATTCATTGGACATACTCATCATCGATGAATTATTATGGTGACTGTTTGGGTTAATTGTTTATTGCATGTTTTGTTAATGAACAGTTAATTTTCATATTAACCGAGACGAGACCATCGTTCACAAACCAATTGCTTAGCACCATCTATCTTTGTCTGCAGCTGTTTGGGAATGTAATGCAAGGTAAATACTAAACAGGATTCACTGCTCTTTGTCATAGATCATACATAAAACTAAACTGTTCTTGGAGAACGAGATTTTTAGTTGTTGGACCTATATTTTGAAACTCTCATAATGTATCTGCTCGTTCTGCTCAGTCGTTTGACATATCGTGCTCATCTTAAGACCAGTGGCGTAACTAGGGGTTCGTGCGCCCGGGGGCAAGAATTTCCTGAAAATTTTTTCTTACTTCCGCCAAAATTCTGATGACCTTTTTTTTTTTCTTTCCGTCTTTTTTTCATGAAAAAAGTGGTTACATTATCAGAAGCCTCATTTTGCGCCCCTCTGGCGCCTGCGCCCCTGCCAGACTCGTGCATAATAGTTACTTTTTTCTACTTTTTACCTATTCTTGCCTGATTTTAAACAAATTTTCAACCCTCATTTTGCGCCCCCCGTCCTGCGCCCTGGGGGCGCGCCCCCTGCCCCCTCGTTACGCCACTGCTTAAGACTAACTGTTTGCTCATCTTTAGGCTGCCTCTTTGTCTTAGTGGATTGATCTGGATAATGACCTGCTCATAGGACCTGATTTTGCAGCGCCAGCAGCTGATGTCTTGTTCATTAGACACCGGCGCGATAGAAGTTACTGACACGTACGTACATAAGTCCATGACTCCGCCACTGCTCGTACTCTGGCAATGCCAGTCCCAAGCCTTGATAAAGGAGGAGGGCGACGCTAATGATCTTTGTTATCACACAGTGTCGTTAAACTACAACTATTACTACATACGTCCATGTTAATCCGTCTACAGGTCTATTGTTAGGCATACTTAAACTCATATAGACCAATTGGTTGGCTAACACTGTTTACTGCATGAACTCTCCAGGGTTTTAACTGAACCATTAATGGACAACATAACAAGAAACTCATTACTGAAGACCAGGTGCAAAGACTCAAAACGCCAAGAAATGGCCCTTTGTGACATATAGATATCAAGCGTTGCGCAAAACACTCGAGATAGCGAGAAATGGAGTCGCTGGAAGGCAGTTCCCGTTTGTATATATTATGTATGCATATTGCATATGTATGTATGTGCATTGGTGTATATGCACGTATATGCATGCATAAATGTATGAAAGCATATATGTATGCACATGGATATGCGTATGTATGCATGTATGTTCGGATGTATATGTATGTATAAATGTTGGTATAGGAAACTATGTATGAAGACATTTAATGGTGGCTTTAAGGTACCTCTCAACAATGTTGACACGTGGATCTAAAGTTCTAAACTAATGGTTTCCTCCCAAGATGTAATCCGCGACCGATCTTTGGTCCGAAAGTTTGATCCTGATGGTCTGCGGTAGATTGTTACCCACTAATTCCGCAATTCTCTTTATTGTATGCAATCAACAGTGTGTGCTGTCGCACGGAAGTAAATAGCACTCTATAGTCAATCCATTTATTGATACTATAATTATCTATTGTACTATTTTGGTTTCGTCAGTGTTCATATGATATCATACAGAAAACAGTTTTCCCTGTCGTAATTTTGTTGATTTCTGATAAAAGTCGTTGGGAGCAGAAATATAGATGGTGCGCCTTAAGTTTGATTCTGCTAATGCGGTCCCTGAGGCAAGAACTTACAAGCCATTGATCTACTAAACAAGAGCGTTTTATGATAGCGTGAATGTTTTTGATTTTGCAGAGCTGGTTCTCGCCAGCTGTATAAGTAGGCCTATTCTAAGTGTTATATTTAGATGTAGGTTTATGACTATTATATTATGTGTTTGCAGACGTATACAGCAAGGCGCCGAGTGAGGGATAGCATTTATAACACGAGGTCTGTGTGATAGAGTTCGAAAGGTCATTGTGTGTGTGGTCCGTGAGCAAATACTTAACGCATAATTCCTTAGCAGCCATCGGCTGTTGTTTCAGTAAATTGGAGCTATACTGAATGCAATGTGTTGATGGGTAATATGCCTATAGGATTTGTATCGAAAAGGATGCTACACGGAATTCATTAAGTTTGCTACGCAGTACGCACACAATATCAGTCCATATTCCCCAGACTTATCAATAATCATGCAGCTGGGTCATCTGAATGCATTTCTTTGGTTATGCCAAAAACTAGAACTGCCTTTGGTAAACGACCTCTTTCGTTGCTATATACCAACATTTCGAAACTCTCTTCTCGTGCACATCTCTTTCTGATGTCTCCTGTGTCGTTTGTGTCTCAACGTAGAACTGACCTAAAGTTCAAAATGCCCTCCCAAACTTAGAGGCCACTTCTCTGCATTCAACCTTAGATACTACTGGCCTCCCACTTGACCTTCTTTTGGTAAAACAAGTTCAACCAGAGTATCATGTTAAATTCATTACTTATTACTTGTAATTCTGTTGTTACAAATATATAGGCCTACTGTGTCTATGAATTTTAAAGCCATATATATTGCGTGTATAATGTATACATAGCAAATATATGTCCTCATGAAGCGGATATAACCTAACGTTTTCCGACACAGTCACATATATAATTAATTTATTCGATCTTTGAGAATTATTGCATCATTGACACGCATAAAAATATGTTCGAATGTCGCCTGTCATTGTAGGAATGGAATCCTTGGTTACGGAGTGTGAGAAATGCTTATGAAATGTAAGAAAACGTGTGCCAGAAAAAGCTTTTTTCCAACGAACAGAAAGCAATTGCAGCTTCGTCGATGCGTCCTCCTCAGCTGACAATGGATTAATATCGCTTGACCTGCCGTCAGTAATATTTATAGTGATCAGCCAGAAGCGCTAGACGGGCGTCTTTTGAGATATCCGTTCTCGTGACGGCCGTATTCCTGAATTAGGAAGCTGGTGATATATGGCTATATGCCTAACACACGGCTTGGAGATTGTAGCAGTGAAAGCCAGTTGGTGTTTGTGATGATTAGAGAGCACACTGTCTCTTATCTATTCTAATATAGTAACTTCTATATCGCTAATAATGTTATAATGTTCAAGGCATCAGTCAGTGGCCGCTACTAAGTAAACAAGTTCGATATGTAGACCAAATTCCAGGGAGAGTCCGATCGAAAGCCGAGAAGAAAGTCTGAGAAGACCCTGAAGTAACCTGCGGAGAGAATGCCTTCAGGAAAATATGAGTTTTTAGTTGAGACCTGAAGGCCAGAATAGACTTTGCAGAGCGAAGTTTAGATCGCAAGAGAGTTCCAGAGTCTTTGGTCAGCAACAGTAAAGGTGCGCCTACCGCCGAGAACCGTCTTTGTCCATGGAACAGTCAGATTTTGAAAGTCAGAAGACTTGGCTGAGTACAGCGAAGTCAGCAAAGACTAAGTTAATGAGGTTGACTAAAGTGTAGAGTCTTGTATACAATTTTAGACTTTAGACTCTTAGTGCTAGCCCTGGCCAAGGCATTTGGACTATTTAAAGTTGACTTTAAAGTTAGCCTTGGGAATGCCAGTAAGAAGCGAGTTCCAGTACTTGAGACAGTAGAATATCAGAAAAAATTCCAAGCAAATCAGGGCAGATGAAGGATTGCGGCATCTAATCCTATGGATATCGCGGATGAGATAGAGGGTGGATCTGAATAGAGAGTTAATGTGTGCATCAGGAGAGGTTAGAGTCAACACACAGCGCCCAAATTGTGGACTGAAATTGCCTCGTCGAGATACATTATATTTATCACAACAGGCCTCATAGTCTCTATAGTTCGTTCCACTTACAAACTTAGACGAGCTGTGTTAAACGTCAGTGGTCATCGCCTGAACCAGAGGTTCCCAAACTGGGGTGCACGCACCCCCTGGGGGTGCCATGTCATTTCAGGGGTGCGACAAAGAGGGAAAGTATGGATTATAAGATGTATTGATAATGCATTTTGAGCTGTCAAAGGATAAACTATGGGCGTAAGATTAGAAGTTTATTTCAATGTTACACTGTAAGCCTATAAGGCTAGCCTGTAAGCACAAGTTTCAGTAGTAACAATTTATATATGCATCTTCAAATGTGATAATACTTTTGTAGGGGTGCGAACATTGGTCAAACCTTTCCCAGGGGTGCGGGGCATAGAAAAGATTGGGAACCCCTGGCCTAAACAGAGGTGCAATCAAAGTTGGCTTACAAAATCTGTCATCATTCTATTACCGATTTGCCTGGGAAACTAGAATTTAAGATTAAAACGCCATGAATACTAAATACTAGCTGCTCTGCCAGTCTGCCACAACTATTTGGCATCTTAATACTGTAGCTTATAAACAACATGCCCTATAATTGACTCTGGTCTAACCCTTGATAAAATTTCGTTCTCTTTTCATTCCTGGTCTGTTTCGGGAAGAGTTAATAAATAGGTCAAGGTGGACTTCCCTGTGATTGAGATCAATGTCCGGAGCTAGTGCACAACGATCATGCTCCGGGTGACTGAATTGGCTCATCCAGCGTTCCACAGACGCTCGAGGAACACTCGGAGCGTATGCGGTGTGTACTAACAGTGACTATCTCAAATTCACATCATCCCTACTATTCCGTAACACCGACACTCATCACCGAAATCTGCAGATGTAGTTGCATAACGATGCTCCAGTAGAACAGAAGGCCCTATGTGGGGCAACTGAGGCCTCCGGCTGGGCGATAAGGAGTTCGTCTAGAGTAAGCATCTGGCTTAGGCCTACTGTAGGACTTAAGACTGTTGCATACACTGTCGAGATTAGGCTAAACCTTGAAAGGAACATGTAATCCAAATACGTAACGCACTAAAAGTACTGAAGCATAGGTTAACCTTCCCTTCTTAAAGTGAGAGCTCATCATCGGGAGCACCTCTGAGTAGTTTCTTTGAAGAGGTGCTATATAAATACTTGAATGAATTAATGAATGAAACTTCTGTTGCTTCATTACAATTAACAGTACTGAAACGTTTACTTAGGTACAGTAACGCGTTACTTTTAACCAACGATAAAATTAATGATGTTCTAATCTGTCTAGTATTGGTGAAGCTCACAATCAGTTTTATGAAAAGTCTTGAAAAGAAGCTGAAATTGTTTCCAAAAGAACATGCAAGGAAACTAACTGCTCATGGGAATAAAAACTCACATATTGACTGACACACTGGTAAGGGAATATAGGAGAATAAGAACAGAAAAATTGCTGTTGTATCTTTGACAGATGTGAATAACTACCAAGAGTTTTATATAGAAAATAGCAAACAAACCTTTTCACTTTTGTAGCCCCACCCTTAGTGCTCGAGGCTCGCGCCTCCGTTCAGCTGAACAAAAATTTCTCTGTCCCTTTTGCTCGTACCTCCACCAGGCAGAGCCGTGCCTTCTCTGTGATTGGCCCCTCGACCTGGAATGGCCGTTTTGGGGGACACTGCTCCATGTAGAACCCCTTCTCAGGCATTCCTCTCTCAACTTAAAACGATCCTTTTGGCCGCGCCTGGGTTGGGAGCGCCTCTGAGTAGGTCCTTGAAACCCGCTATACAAACCAATGAATGAATACGCCCATGCCTATGACTACAGGTAACAACTTGATCGTTTCCAGTCATTCAACTTGTAGCTGGATGAACTTGAAAAAAGAAGAAGAAGAAGAAGAAGATGATGATGAATACGACAATTTCTATGAGCGCCGTAACACGGCACATGCCGTTATTTAAGGGCAGAAAGAACACGATAAAACAAAGAGTCATCCGGAACCTGAAGAGAAGTAAGAAAAAGAAGAAACTAATAGTGACAGATGTGAATGACGCTAAAGAGCGCAATGACACCGAGGACAACGACAATCTTAAGTTTCGTAACCATGGATTTAAAAATCTGCACGATCCATCATCAGATAGTGCATTCATTCTGGGGATTTTTATAGCGCCCCTTCAAGAAATGATATGACGTAAACTTAAACCCATGCACGACAGAGATGCTGAAGACGATGTACCTAATAAAACACGAGAATTTGAAGCCTGGGGATTATGTAATTGCGCAGTTGACAGGCAAAAATAACGTATTTCATTATATCGCTCGGGTAGACGCTCCAGTTTCAGGATACTTGGAAGTGGAAGTGACACATCTGGAGAAAAACACATCAGAATATGACCAAGAACTAGCACGATTCACAATTGCAGAAGAGGCCTCGACCACGTCGAGACATTGTATGGGAATGTAGGTGGTCGAGAGAGCGATGATATGTCTGACATCCGAGACCATCGAGGGCAGTGACAGTCGCTGATTACAGTCTAGCAAAAGGAAGATACAGAGATAGACAGATGGGTACAGAGAGACACAGAGACGTGGAGAGGCACATAGAAGACACACAACAGCAGATATGCCCGAATTAGAGAGTCAGAAGTTGACAAAGAGAGGTAAAGGAGACAAGAGAAAAAGCGACCAGACAGACAGAAGAAAAAGGAGACAAACAATCAACGAACAACACAGAAGCACGCAGGCATACAAGCAGAAATAGACGAACAGACGCACAAGTGCACAACATGAGAACAACACAGACGAACGCAGATAAATAGACAGACAGAGAAAGCGAAGAAGAAGAAGAAGAAGAAGAAGAAGAAGAAGAAGAAGAAGAAGAAGAAGAAGAAGAAGAAGAAGAAGAAGAAGAAGAAGAAGAAGAAGAAGAAGAAGAAGAAGAAGAAGAAGAAGAAGAAGAAGAAGAAGAAGAAGACAGACAAATTGACAGATAGACAGACTATAGATAGTCTATCTGTCTATCTGTATATTTGTCTCTTATAGATCATCTAGAGATGAAGAAACGCAAAACTGCAACAATATGACAATAGCACAAACGAAGACAGATAGAGAAGAAAAAGAAGCGGAAGCAGAAAAAGACAGACAGACATAGACATACATATAGACAGATATAGTAGTACGGCCAAACACAGGCTGGGCGGCGTAGTCGACATCATGGGAACGCCTACGCGGAATCGGGCTTCGCCGTTGGTGTCAGTATTATCACTAATCAGTCGTCTCGGACGATTGAGTGAGGAGCGACCGATCCATCCCCTTCCTCCTCCTCGTCCTCCTCTTCCTCCTCCTCCTCCTCCTCCTTCTCCTCCTCTTTCTCCTCCTCTTCCTCCTCCTCCTCTTCCTCCTCCTCTTCCTCTTCTCCTCTTCGTCCTCGTCCTCCACTTCCTCCCCTTCCTCCTTCCTTCCTCCTCCTCTTCCTCCTCCTCTTCCTCCTTCCTCCTCCTCCTCCTCCTCTTCGTCGTCGTCGTCGTCCTCAGCCTGGCTGAAAAAAGCCGTAGCGTCTGTATGTCGCGCTGAGCAGCAGCGCAGGGCACTGCAGTAACACGCATCTGGCGTCAACGAGATAGAAGTTGCGCTGCTTAGATGGATGGTAACGCAGTGGCGCCTGTATATCGCTCTCGTCTACATATCGCCTCCGCTCATCCATCAGGCATTTCACCTATCTCAGAAATAAACGACGGCCAAATCGACGGACGGAAGGAAGGACGCAAGACGGAGTAGATTTTCTTCCGTTGAGATCATCATCCATTGAGTTCCAGTCAGGCTGCACGTCGGACGCGTGAGTATGAGTTTATGAGGCTTGAATTATCAAGTCCGTTGATAAATGAACAGCTTATCTATGACACGCAAATAAACGATACATTTCAAGCTAAGATAATCGGGGAAAAGATCCGAGATACGAGCTAGATGCGCCAAAGTATTTTTGAAGTACAATTCTCATATGAGTTTTTTCTTGCCTTAATGCTTTTAGTTACTTTGCTGACAATAGTTTTGATATCCAAGCCAATCTAAGTACTTCTAGAATGCCGTTATCAGTCGACATTTGCTTCAAATGAAAACGGAGTCGTAAATAAAAATGTTGATCGTAATCTCAAAATTTCTAAAGCGCTAAGCGCCGGGTACCAGTTTATTCACGGGTACCAGATTATAAACGAGTGCTACGTTTTGTCAGAGGGGTTGTCCAGATATATCAAGTTCAAGTCCCAGTCAGCTGGTCAGAGGACCAGAGAAAGACAGAAGAACTGCTAAGACGGACTATTATCCGTTGGACATTTCCAGTCGATGATTCGATTATCTTTAGTGTAATGCCGCTAATGCGTTAGCGATACGTTCATTGTCTCTTTCTGCTGTCCTATATTTCACTCCGTATCCCATCTATGTCTTTTTCCAACTAGTATGAACTAATGTAGATTCACGGACTCTAAGCTGGCACCCGAAATGGCCAAAAACCTGGCCCTTGCGGACGTGATAAGATAATGCGACGGTGAATAAAGGTCTCTCTGACTCGGGTTTTGTGGGTGCTGAGAAATTTCGGATATCGACATTACATAATGTAGATATTCGTTACATTACATAATGTAATCTTGATATTTCTATAGCGCCCTTATCATAAAATTACGCAGGGCATCAGTTTGATGGCCACTTGGAAGTGAAACCGTACATGCAAGCCAAGCTTTGCTACATGCGCGTTATTTTATGTCTTTATAAATTATCAGCAATTTTGCCATAAAGATTCAGGTAGACCTAACAGCCGTGTATACTTTAAGAGTCAGTTGCATGCACGATTGATGTCTGAAAGTTGCCAGTTTTCTTTAAAATGTCCATATGTTATATGATCTGTGTCATTTAATGCCACATGATCGCCTCTAATGAAACACCTAAACACACCCACCCACCCACACCCACCCACACACACACAATAATATATATAATTATACCGTATTCTAAAGGTTATTTATAGGTCAACGATAGTATAGAGCTTGTATAATGACGGCTACGTGTGCGTCTCTGCAAGCTGTATAGACAAACTTATTTGTTATGGACTTGACTTTTATTTTACACGCTAACGGTAACAATATTATTATGACTATATCGTTTAGAAAGTGTTTACGGTTTGTTACTAGGCGTTGTATTTCCGAGCGTTGACCCATGCAGTCGTTGGTCAAACAGGTGTCGAGGGCATTTACCTGTCTTTCCTCCCACATGGCCTTTGACGGCGTAGGCCTATTTCCGGTCCAGACGTCATACTTACTATGATAAATGACATTAGTTCTTCTGCCCTGACTTCGTACATTTTAGAGATGACATTTTCGACTTTCATATAAAATTAGCCTTCTAGTGACAATGAAAATGTCGATGGCTCTCAAGATGAATTATTAAACGGAGTAGATTGCTGTAGAATGATCATTAGCAGACTCTGAAGAACTGGGTACGATTGGTATATGCTAGAGTTGCGCAGATGTTCCGTGATATTCTATCCCCTAAATGCATATCCCCGGATCGAATAAACCGGTGTAGAGTATCCGGGGGCGGGGGAAAACCATTCTATCCCCATTCGTCATACGCATCACGATAGCCAAGACGAAAATCCACTCAAAATCACCAAAAACGAAGTAAATTAATTTCCGCTCGACGTACGAACTAAAGATAGGCTTACGCAACTTAAAATTTGTTATGTGTAGGCTACAATAAATCCAAACAGTGCGACTGAATACACTTAGAAACCGCCAATAATGCAAACTAAACCAGATACACCATTTCGCTAAGGGGGATACTCATTTAGTAGGGATACTCTATTTTATGACACCTGCATAAAATATTTTAAATCGCATAATCTTGCATCAGACCAAAACTTGATTCAACTGAATTAATTAATTAATTGCATATTAAAGAACGATCAAAACTATTACGACACAAGTGCAGTCAAAGTGGGAGACTGAAATGACGGTTCAGCATCTAGAAAAGTCAACAAAATCTGGAAACCAAAAAGAACAATTGATAAATTCAACGACAGAATCTAATGATAATAAAGGATCACCAATCATGTGTCCAAACATTCTGATAACTGAACTGTTCCATGAAGGCTATTACGGCCTTGTTGCTTGAACCCCTTTGCAATCTTCTGATCCCCGAGTGTGTATCATTGAATGACCTGATTTCATATTGGAACTTACATTAGGGGCCTATACGTATGTCAATTGTTTTACGAGGTCGCAGTTGACATGCATCTGACGATTCGGTGGAATGGTAATGGCGCCCCAGGGGCACAGATCGATAGGCCATTAACGTAGCAATTCGCCCTGCACCACCTGGAAATTGAGAGGTTTATGAGTATTGGGTAGTGTGCGCTGCTGTTGGTAGTGTGTGCTTTGGCTCTAGAATGACTATCGCTTATTAACGATGGCGAGCAAATAAAAGCGACAAAGCTACTCAAGAGCCGTACAGCAGCTGCTGTTGTACATTACCCAACGCTGCTTAGCGCAATATGCAGTAGGGTGGAATGAAAGGTATAGGTTACAAATTGGCAGGGGGTGCAAAATCTGTGTATGGATACCAGTTTTTCTGTGGTAAAATATCTTGCCTCTAGTAATAATATTATGTCTTGAGGTACACCAACTGTCAAATGCTATCTCACTTTAGCGCAAATATTGAGAATTCCCATAAGATGTATTTTTGCGGTAATCTCACTCATATGAACGCACTAATTTCTGTCACACAAACACTGAACAACAGAAGTTCTGTTTGACTAAAATTGATTTGATTAAAAATGTGTGCTGAGAATTTTCAGCCAAATTACCTTGATTGAATGCTCAGAGTTTGAAATCAAACGTACATGTACCGACGCCGCTCGAAATCAAAGTTTAAAAGACGTCTTCATTAAGCCTCTGGATTCTGTTCTGGCTCGTTCATCTCTTTGATTTTCATTACACACAGATGATGATTACGTTTCAGTTGCGAGTCTGATGATGCATCTTTCAGTTGTTTGGATGTGACAGGGAAATGTTGATAGTCAATAATGGTTTCAGTCATGTTCCTTGTCTTGACAAGTTCCGGAAATTTTTCGTCTGACGGCAGCCTTGTAAGAGGAAGTTCAATCCGTCGATTTCTTTCCAGCTTATTCAGTCAACGTAGTCTGTAGCAGTTCAAAGCTGGCATTTGGAACAGTCTGATTGTAGTAGCGGATGTGCCTTGTTTCCTTGCTGCCAGTTACTGTAGACTTCCGGATGTTCCGTCTCTTATGTGACTTCTGTCATCGATTGCCATCGCAGGCAGAAGATTATCAGAATATTCTCAAAGAAGGCATTCCATTGTATTACTAGATCAACAATCGCCAGCATATCTTTGGACAAGAATCGTAAAAACGCGATCTTTCGATAAGGATGGCGAGAACCTTTTTATTGGTAGTTGCGGTCTTGATATGGAACCAACTTAGAGCATATGCCTTCATGACGAGTTTTGTCACTGTGACAAGTTGTTCCGATGGTTCTGCAGACGCAACATAGAAGCGAAGAATTCTGTTAGCAGTTGTAGTAAGCCATCTTGAACGAACTACTGGACTTGGTTTCAGTTAGCAACTTCATCGGGGTATTTCTCAGCAGCTACAGCTTGACATATATTGTACAAATACTTCTGTTCGGTATTTATATCGGCATTATCAGCTCAGAGAAAAGAAAATTGCAAGTGCAGTTGTTGTTGTCAATGGAACTACTGGCGTGTTTCCTCTGCTTGGATAGCTTTACCATTTGGATCAGAAAATGTCCTAGAACCATGAGTTACACCATCGAGATTCTGTAAGAGATATCTGAAAGTCAATTCATTTGCATGCAACAATCAGACGAGCCACTGCAGTGGTCTCCCTACCTCCTCTTCGAGCAAGCGAATAACACCTCCTACTTTACCAGTATTAACGCTTATACCATGGACACTCAACAACAAGCAATTCCTTTTCCCCTGTAATTCCTATTTATGGAGTATATCTGATATTTCATCTTGCAATACTGTTTCAGTCTCCAAATGATGGACTGGTATGACGTATATACATATTTCGAATTTGGCTCTGACACAATTGCAATATGCTCTTCGGTTTATCATATTCGGATAATACCGTAGCCTATTACATTTTATGACATGCACTTTATTGGATTTAAGCCGTTTGCTTGCAAATGTCTCGTCTATTCCTGGTTATATATTGCGTTCGAGTCCGCTATTGAGATGCTTATCAAGCTAACGGCGTGAAATTTTTTCGTTTGAGATTATTCCAATGCTAAGTATACAGTCAACAACACAACATCGAAAGTACTTCGAATATGTGGACTTTGTATCATCGGCTACCAATGAACTAGCCATTCCTCGAACAGTTTACCATCTTGAAGCGAGCGTCAGAAGCGCTCAAAGTAGCTGCTAGTAGCTTTTGATCTTTTACTGATCCAACGACAGTTATAACATCTTACATCAACTGTCTATTTTCCTAAATGTGAGCGTTTGACGTGCATTATTAAAAGGCTACTTAGTTACCTACCTACTTACTCTTGTCTTTCCTTCCATCAAAATACAACCCTGTTATTGGCTCCGGTTCACTGGCTTGTAAATCTTTTCTGACTCCTTTCGATCTCTACGAATTTTACTCTTGTCGTTGACTTGACATCTGTCATCTTCATGCAATTCGAGGAGAAACGTCGTATCTGTTACATACCGTGGCGGCGCTACAATGGGTCGTAGTAGCAGTCACTTGATATGTCTTGAAATTTTGAACACGGAAGTACTTGTACTTTGCTTCTTTTCCCCAATTTCCTTTTATGGTGTTCACAGTAGTGAAGGACTTCAGGTCTGTACGTATAGATTTTGGCAAGGAAAGATAGGACGACTGTTTATATAGACGCGGCTGGAAAGATAGGCCTATACACTCATGTAGGTCTATATTATGGGGTAAAATAATTATGAATTATTGTAAGTAATTCGTGTAGTCTAATGATTTTCATAGCGCCATAAATCAAGATGCACAATGAGGATCGTTTCAAATGAAATAGCAGTAAGAGTCATAGTTCACTATAATAATAGAAGCCAGGTCGAAATCCGTAACAGGTTTCAAAACATTTATTTAACGTCTTTTAAAACCTTTTAATAGTGCATACGTATTACCAGAAGCTAATAAGTCACTCGCTTAACAGTATCGTATTATTTTCGGTAGCAACCAGCAAAAACCTTTTAAACTCGGTCCTTATGGAATTGTCTGCATCGTGTGAAGAGCTAATATAGGAATACCGGACGCAATGGCAAAGAGCCGGAGCTTCACCACTGTGCCACGACGCCGGCTTTC
The DNA here is from genome assembly GCA_020284085.1 of Aporrectodea caliginosa. Lineage (NCBI taxonomy): Eukaryota > Metazoa > Annelida > Clitellata > Crassiclitellata > Lumbricidae > Aporrectodea > Aporrectodea caliginosa. Next base: position 1,861,828 of record JACEVL010001024.1, read on the forward strand.
TGGCCAAGACTCACGAACGTGCCAGCCATTGACAGGATTTGGCGCTAAATGACAAATGCCAGTCACGGCATCCTTTCTATGGACTTGCGCGGAACTGGCGTCTAAATATTGGTCTTAGCGTGACGTCGTCTTCAAAGGCCGCACCGACTCAATTGACGTGCGCTCTCAATGAGCTGGGATTACGGTCCCGACTGACGAGTTGACAGAATTATTTATCCGGGTAGGGACGCGCCCCCGAATGACATCACTAAGTCAACGGCGATACTTCCTATACCTGTCGACGCCTGGTGGTGGAGATATAAAAAAGGTGGCGACGGAAGAGTTTTTAACGCACAGGTGTTTAGCAATTATTAGTTGAAAGACCTAATGATGATTCACAACTGTTTGCCGACTTTTGTAAGGATCAAGATTAGTGTATTGCGCTATATAAATCAAGACGACTGACGACAATCTATATTGGTCTGTCCCATTGAGATTCTCAATGGGGCAGACCAATATAAATTCAATTAACAGCACTGCTTGCCATATGACTTCATGCTGCTCGTGCAAAATATATTACAATTACGTCATAACCAATTCTAATCCGTTTCATTGCTCTCCTTCTGAATTTATGGTGCTCGTGCCAGAAAGTGTGTTTTTAAATAGTGATCGAGGTATATGCAGATTTAATCTATAAAATTAGATTAAAAAATTCTTTTAATGAAGTTTTCCCACAGAACCATTGTCTCAACCTCTGAGTCGGAATTATAATGTAGCAACACTTTGAAACAAACTACTTTTATCCACTTTCCTCCATTTGTCTTCCCCTCAGGGAACTCTAGATTTTGGGAAACGGTTACCTTAACAGAGCAAGTCTCTGGAAATATTATGGCCTGTACACCATTAGTGTGCGTTGTCCTGATTTCTGCAAGTATATTTATGAGTGAAGAGTAAAGGGTGAGACCATTTGTAGAAGAACAATTGTGTGACTATTAGTAGAAGCAATAACAGCAGTTTTTAAAAAACAGTAGACAGGTTTAGCGACGCTTTCTTCAGTCAACAGATTTTGTAACGTCAGTGTCTTTCTAATCAACATCGGGATAAGCGGCCAGGGGTCGAGATTTGGCCTTCATTCGATACTTTGTGGCACGTGGCGTATACCGCCCTTTCGTTGCCATACGAGAGGCGTTAGCTTCGAAAGTGTAATTCCTGTCCTGATTAGCTCAGAATCCGATCACGCTGTAGCAGTTTACCCAGACGCCATTATCCCAACTAAAGCGCCAAAGGGTTCTCGAATTCTGTCTCGTTTAAAGCTGTCTGCAGACTATGCTCATTTCTCAATTAGCCAACAAAATTCCTAACGGCTGTTTCTAGAAAAGCAGGATTTGCTCGAAGTGTCACAAGTGCGTAAACCGAGTTCTAGATAAACACTTAAATCCAGATTCAACAGCTCTTAAGATGGCAGGTCGAAGATCTTTGACGTTGATGGGCTTGTTGTTGTTATGTAAAACTGTTGTTTATTGCTTCTACTTATAGGCCTAGTCACCTTTTCTTTTCTTCTACTAATGGTCACACGCTTAAGTATTCAGTCTCAGTCATTACTACCTTCAAGTGCTTGGTTTAAGTGGACCGCAAATTTTAATAGGTCTCATTAACCACTTTATTGGTTACGAACTTCGTCTATAAGTAATAAACCTAAAAAGTTTTATTAGTAACGATTTCACGTTATCCTATCAGATTCTATGTTATGGTTGTACATTAAGGGAAATGTATACTGCCGTAAATCTACCTATGAATTGCCATGTGAATAGTCCTGTAAATTTTCTATGAATTGACCTGTGACTTCATTCATTCATTCATTGCGGAAATTTATACAGCGCCTCTTCAAGAAGACTACTAAGAGGCGAGACTTGTCCTGTGAATTGTTCTGTGAATTATTCTGTGAATTGTTCTGTGAATTGTCTTGTGAATTTTCCGGTGAAATATCCTGTGGATGTTTCTGCGGCGCATAGTCCTGGCATTGACGTGTTCAGAGGGTGACGCAGGAACAAAACAATTCAAATCCTACCACAATTTCAAGAACACTGATTTTGAAGTATTTTAAGTTCATCAAAAGACCAGTATAAGTATGCAAGTATGCAAGAATCATTACTTTTTATGTAGCGCGTTTAGATACCTCACAAAGTCACTGCACACATGACGGTCTAGTTCATTTAAACAGGTGCATTTTATTAAGATAGTTTGAAAATGTATGTACTGCACAGAGTCAAATGCAATAGTACGTTTATGCATTGGCTTTTCTCTTCCAAAAGGAAGTTCTAACAAACATGAAGGCAGTGTACGATCGAGCAGATGTACGGAAGAACGGCGTCTGCATATAAGAATAGATCGAGAATGCCGTGGAGAGTGTGCTATTGCTTGGCGTCACGAATCCAATTGTTATATTGCCGGTAGCATTGCATCATATTTGCATCTGATTGCTTGTGCATTAGACTTCAAGAGGATCATGACTCCCATTGAGTTGCGACTCAATGCATTGCTTTATGTAGATATCCATAGATCCAATTTAAGTAATAGCTGCTAATGTTGTTGACTACAAAACGTCGACATGCTTAATAGCCAGATGTCCGTCACTTTCTGACGCCAGGCGTAATTATGTTGGAGGCGATGGAAGCGAATAAATGATATCCATTGTCTTCAGTCATTTGTCAAGTCCAAGTCCTGTGATGTTTTCGATTATATTTTTGTCTTCGCCTTCCTTTGTTCCTCTTTCTTTCGTATCTTGCATATAGTGAAAACGATAGATATCGCTGTCTCTGTCTTTCTTCTACGAGTTCAGCCTCACTTCCGTCTCACTGAACGAATATGTTCAGCAGGGTTGCTTAAATGTCTAGGAGCTGTCTTGTTTAATCATTAAATGTTTTAGTCTTGAAATGCCTACAATTGTCTATAGCTTATTCGTTTCGGCCGCAAGGTCATTCTCTCAGGTTACTTTTGCATTGTCCGGCATTTTTATCCTTATAGAAAAATGGGTCTCATCGAAATTTTAATTGCAAATGTATATAGCGTTACTTTAGAAGAAACTCATCACAGGCACTCCTAATTTAACAGAACGAAACGAATATTAAACGTGATGATCTTCAAGCACTTGTCATACCTTTCTTTGCTCTGTAGTTTGTTTGTATATCTCTTGTGAGATGCATGTAACTCCCTTTGAATCTCTTTTCAATGTTGTTATCCGCGGTTGTTAGACCCTAAGCAGTGATCGGCACTAACTATTTTTTTAGTTAAAGTTAAGCTATAACTATTTTTCAACTAAAATGAAAAAGTTTAACTTCTAAAAGTTGGCAACTAATTTTGTAAATAAGTTAACTAAACTAAAAATATTTAGTTAAACTTTTTCCTACTTTTTAACAAACTTTTTCACAAACATTTTCACAATGCCAGAGGTTAAGTGAACTGCAATAATGCAGAGCGTCAATGACAATTTCCTTTTCAAACTATGTAAAGTGTACTAGAATAATAGTCCTAGTACAGTTCTACAAGAAAACCATGAAGAAAGTTGCTAATCGTGCACTGCAATGCAGTTCACTCGACTTGAGTAATAAAACCAGTTACTTATGACAATCATTGCGGAAGATAGTTGCTGATTTTGTTACTTAAACTTTCTAGCTAATAGCCTAACTAAAAAATATTAGTTACACTTTTTAGTTAATGGCTAAAAAATATTAGTTAAACTTTGGATTTGACTAAACTGTTATTTTTTAGTTAAACTTCTGCCTTAACTAAATTTTTTAGTTAAACTAAAAGCTTGCAACTTTTTAGTTAACTTTTTCCCATCACTGCCACTAAGACAGACGAATTGTTGATATGATCTACTTATTCGATGGCTTGTCCTTCGATAAGATAATTACTGGTGTGTTTGGGAAGGGAAGCTGTGTGCTGACATTTAGTAGCTGTTCAAAATGTTCCCTCAATCTTTCTGTGTGCTTCCAGCGCATCCTAGTAGGCCTACTTTATTTTTGCATCCTTAATTAAAACAACCTTTCGTTCGTGACGCCCACTAGATTAGTAGTCTTATCTTACTGTAGACTTTCTGCATTCTATTTAGCTTGTAAACTTCCTCTGCTTCTCTGCATCTTTGTTCTGTTCCGTCGTCTTTGTCTCTTGGTAGTCTACGTCTGATTTCTCTTGTGAGCCAATTAACAATATTTCGGTCGGTATAATTTAGTTTGTTACTTGATTATATTTTTCTTTTCTCCACGAGTCCTAACACTTCGTCTATCATCCACGATTGACCCTTGGACTTCTTGCGAGCGCGTCCTATTATTTTGTTCCCTGTTCCATTTTATTTGTTTATCCACATTTCTTGTATGCTGTCTTTTTCATTTACCTGTAAGTTACTCTCTGTCCGATCTCTGTTGGTTTGTCTGTCTTCGTCTTTTAACCTTTAGGTATCATAGATCTGATGCTATATCTATAGTCGGATGATTCAGTCCTTAGCCTCGGCTTCAATATGGCAATTATTACTGACTTGTGATATGCATCAATTTGCGCCTCAAATGATACGCAGTCTAATACGTTTCAGCTTCTTCGTTTAGCATTTTATGACATAGTCGATCAAATTATGTGTCTTTCCGTTGGATTATGTCCACGTCCACTTCTTTTGAGGTTTCTTGCATTGGATTCTGTTCTATTCTTGCTTTGCTTAAACCTAAAATGTTGCTTAAGCCTAAAATAATTTTTTATTGTGATCCGAGAGTAATGCCACTCCAATTCACATCTGCGACCTATAACTTTAGAAATGGCAGAATTGATGGTGGGCGATAAATGCTCACAAGCAGTAACTGTTTTGTGCCACAATAAAGAGGTAACAGGACAACAACAACCCGGACAATAACCCCCGGACAATAACCCCGGACAATAACCCCCCCTAGGACAATAACCCCCGGACAATAACCCCTATGATGATATATTAAGTATATAAATATACAAATAATGTATATTAATCCGTGCATTGGAGTCAGCATACTACTTTATCTTTTCCTTGATCAGATTTTATAAATTCAATCAAAGATAGAAATAGATTTCCATTTGTTTTGTATCGTGGTTGACCTCTTTCATTAGTTTTGATGGTTATGTATACGTAAAGCAGAAAATAAAACAAGCATTATAACAAGTTCACTGCTGCCAATTTCTGGCTGGTCACCCATCACTACCTCCAAGGAAGTAGTATGCTGACTCCAATGCACGGATTCTGGCCGTCATTAGCAACTACAATGAGCGCAATGGTCTTGACTACGGTACATGGAATAGCTTACAACCTTTCTTTTTAAATTCATGGTTCTCTAACATAATGTCTAATAAATTATTATATAAAATGTATAATTATTATACATTATTTGTATATATTATTTTATGTACTTAATATATCAGCATAGGGGGTTATTGTCCGGGGGTTATTGTCCCGGGGGTTATTGTCCGGGGGTTATTGTCCGGGGGTTATTGTCCGGGGGTTATTGTCCGGGGGTAATTGTCCTAGAACCCAATAAAGAGTAGCGGTCAGGACATTAAATGACAAGGGTGCAGAAATAAGCGAATTGAGCCAATGCAGTGACAGATACAACCTAGACTACCTCAACAGGCGAAACTTCGACCTCCTCTATTGCAGCAGAGTTCGTTCAGCATAACATAACATAACAAAACAAAGGTTTTAAGTGGTTTAGAAGACGTTTAGTCTGTGTTAAAACCACTGCAGGAAAACGGTTCGGGTAAGTAAGAATGTCGATATTTCAGTTGGTTGAAACCAGGTCTCATTAAGAGCAAGTATATGCAAAGAATGCTCACAAAGAATATTATTATGTTGGGGCGCAGACGTATTTCGAAGGGAAATGGCCAATATCCAGGCTCTGAAATCTAACTGCTTCGGGATTTACTTAAGTGTCGCCAGCCAAAAGAAGCAATAGAAGTGAATTCACCGACAACCTGCGATGCGTAGTTGAAGATGTTGCACAAAGTGCCGGATTAACGCATAAGCTAATCACGCCATTGCCTAGAGCTTCACGTTGCTGGGGCCTCATTTAAAAATATAACTTTATGTGGACGGTGAACTGTAGTGGGTAAGACTACAATAGGCTACCACGAATACTGTTACAAGACAACCTTTTTAATACGTCCCCAAAACTCCCAAGTCCCAAAAGTTCCAAGACTCCCAACAATAAATCGAATAAAGTCAGCAACAATATGTCCATTCAATGCTTCGCAAATTGCACAGAGCACGGTATGGCAATCGTTACTAAGTTATTTATGTAGCAGCTTATTAGACGACCCACGTATAAGAGCAAATGCAAGAGGTCGATGACATATAGGCCAGGTCCAAAGTTCAGTTTGATGCTGCCATCATGCCATATTTCTGGCGACGTGCGCAAAGCTTTTTTTATGCATTACTTATTTATGTAGCAGCTTATTAGACGACCCACGTATAAGCGCAAATGCAAGAAGTCGATGACATATAGGCCAGGTCCAAAGTTCAGTTTGACGCTGCTGCCATCATGCCATATTTTTGGCGACGTGCGCAAAGCTTTATTTATGCATCCCTAGCTCGGTTAATCACTGAATTAGATCTGGAAGCCAAAGAAAAAAACCGTTGAATGTGCTTTACATATGGCGACTAAAAGACAAAGCGGAAACATGTCGATAAAAAGAAATGTTCTTTACACTGATTATAACGTAATGATGCCAAGAGGCAAGGTGTGAACACAATGTGTATAATAATGTATATGGCCATTTATAAAGCGCCTTACAGTAACCTCTCGAAGGCGCTAGAACCCTGCAATATATCCTTCCAATTATTCATCAGTTGCAAGCTAGTTTCGGCAAACGAGTAGCAGTATATGATCTGCATTATATGTACTGTTTAGGTTACTGTTTATACATGATTAACTGTCAAACAAGCTAAATAAAAATACCATAATATTCTTATAAATTTACTGCCATTACTGTTCTCACTGTGATGAATCAGTGTTTTAATTTTTAAGGTAATCTAGCCTGTAATCTACATTGTCAGTTATTTTTATACTGATAGCCAAACAATTATAATTTAATTATGTTAAGTATGTCAATTCCAGTAATAATTTCTTGACAGTTTGTCAAAAGATGACTTGCGGCAAGGTTTTTTGCCCATTATATTTTTTAAAAGCAAGGTTAGGGCCCTTCAAACGTTAATGGATTAGGGCCTCGCGAAGTCTAAATCCAGTGCTGGTCTTATACGAATTTGCATTCAACCCTGGACGGAAATTAATGTTACTTCTGTCAAATAGCAGCAGAATAATTGAATAACTCGAAAGACCATCCTCAGAAACCTGGTAAAATTATTAGGCCCGAGACAAGTAACAAAACGAAACCTTAGGGATGTATTTGAGAATAAAATAATAGACCTGTCGCCATCAGATTTGGCACGGAGTAGGAACATGGACAAAAACCAGTAAAATAAAGGAAGCAAACTAATTAGGCAGCCATAACAGTGTCAGAGAAATTGAAGACACGAGGACAGTGAGCACAGAAAGTAAAGAGGTGTTGGACGCGGACTTGGTAATCGTAATCGTAAACTACAAATGTCTTAAGCACTATCCTAAAGCTAAGAGCAGGGTACCAGCTTATTGACGAAAACAGCGCGTTGTCCAGGGATCGATGTACAGTGGAAGTCCGAGTCCGGTTGGCAGAGCGAGGGAGAGCGAGAGAGAGAGACAGAGAGAGACAGAGAGAGAGAGACACACAGAGAGACACAGAGAGAGAGAGACAGACAGACAGACAAACAGACAGAGAGAAGGCAAAGCGGCTGTTAAGGCGTGTTTCGTTGAGGACGAACGAGAAAGCTTCGAAGGCGCGAAGGATCGGGTGGATTAGGGTATAGGAATTCTTGAAGCGGTGAGACTTCAATATTGAATGGAAAGCCTGTTGGGGTAGTAATGAGAAGCCCGAGGCAGATGACGGTGGGGACGAAAACAACATTTCTTCAGTTTCTGGACGACTCATTAACGCAGATATAAAAGAGTGCCAGTCAGTAAGCTTATTTGTATGAACATAAACCGTAAAATTAGGAGCTTATGATTGGGATCTTGCTGCTCAAATCAAAGCCATGAAGCACAGAGAGCACAGGTTAGCACAGCGGGAAGAAATTCGATAGCATGAAGAA
>JACEVL010001024.1:1875000-2045000 GCA_020284085.1 Aporrectodea caliginosa
AGTTATATGCATGCATGCATATGTATACATTTTCTAAGTTCTTAAACTGACATATACAATGTACATATAATAAGTACTTCAAATACGGTTTTATTATATAAGCATGTATGTAAACATAATGTCTAATACTTCAGTTATGTAATACACTTCAAGTCTGCATAATTATATTTATATGTAACTAAATATAATGCATGTATGCATATATATATATATATATATATATATATATATATACAATTATACATATTGCTATATATTGGCTTATCTATACATAAATTTACTCAATTTAATGTTTAAACACGTTACACGGTTGCAGACAGTACAACAACTACAACATACTTCAGTACATATTAGGGTGGTTCTTAAAAATAAAAGTTTGGAACTGCTGATCGCCAAGGTTCCATTTGGTTCCATTCCCTCCAGAAACATCGCACAAAAAGTTGTATGAACATTTTTTTAATATTTAGGACTGGCACAACACCATCAAAGTTTTACCCCTTAACAAATATAGGAACACTCGAAAAGTAAGCATAATAGTTGTTATCAACCATGAAAAGTGAACATTTAAACCAGGAATAAATTCAACTGCCTGTAGTAGGTCCAGATTATAACACAATGACATTATTTTATTGCATGCCTGGTTACTAGTGATTACACTGATTAGTGATTAAAATTATTTATTAGAGTTATTATTATTACTGAGGAAATGGTAAAAAGTTAATAACTTCTACAAATATGGGGATATTCTGAAAATTAACACATCATTTCATTCAGTTTTAAGAGCTCTTTCTAGCGGTATACTGAATGGCAGTTAATTAGTTTTCAATTAGAATATTTTACAAGAAAACCTACAATTTTCTCGAAAAACACTTTGTCTCGTAACTTTGGCCCTCTGGTGGAGGCGGAAGACATTGATATTTTTAAAATTTTGAACAGTTTTTGATCCATGCCATTAGGCAACTTTTGATTGCTATTACTTTTCGAATTTCTAATTTTCGCTTTTTTCCCACTGCACCCTTTTGTGTATGCTTGTTCGAATAGATTTGTGGTTATCGGTCTCAGGAACTCTAAAATGCCAATAAAAATAAATAATAAACAATCAACGAAAACATAAACATTGTAGAAATTATTATTTAGTTGTGCTTAAGTAAAATCATCCAGCCTTTCTGTTTAAAACTAAACATAGGTCCAAAAATGCGAATCAAATACATTTACTCGATATGACGAAAATTATTTGTAAAAATCAAAATTTCAAAGACGTTGTGCCAGTCCTAGATATTGTTCGATCCTGCTAATTTTTGGGCTACATTACTTCTAAACCAATTGGCACGGAATGCCGGGTTGGCGAAAGTAAACAACTGAAGTTCAAAATTTTCAATTAGAGATGCGACCACCCTAGTACATACTGTATGTAAGCTTATAGTACAGTATGTGAATATATGTAGGTTTGATGAGCCATGTACTTTTACATTATACATGTTTAGACGTGTACAATGCGCATAGCATGCATTAGATACACCTATGCAGAGTCGCTTATTACGTGACCCACAAATTAACTTATAGGCAGTTTTCGAAGTACTATGTTTGCAGTGTAACTTACGTGTAGTTCCATTCCTGGGATTGTATTGTATTGTGTTGTATTCGATCATTTATAAAGCGCTTCTCACAGCATAAGCCTTTCAGAAGCGCTCTCCAGTGCGAGGTACCCCGAGAGAAAAGGAAGGTTTTAAGGTGAGAGAAAGAGGTGGGGATGCCACCAGAGAGGATGGTAGAGCGTAGAGATGGAAGAAGTCCATTGAATGAGGGATTGCAGTGAGATAAAAGAAAATCTTTAGCCTTGGTAGGTGCACACTGGCATGAGAGGGTAGGGAGGCAGCGTATAATGGATGCATATTACGAAAGTAGCCTACACAATATGGAAATTGCTTCAAGGAAATCTCGCAACTAATCGCGTTCTGATCGTCTGATGGGTTGCGAGATTCCTTGAAGCAATTTCCATATCGTGTATACGCTGCTTTTGTAATATGCCGACCGAATATGTTGATTTAAACTATTCTTGTAGAATTTTTACATCGTTTGTTTGTGTTAACGATAATTTTCTCATCTCCTTTTTTCTTTTTCTCTGGTCTCCTTTTTGAGGCTCAGATAAGATTAGCAATTTATATCTTCTTTGTGCTGATTTTCACACCGTTGTGCACGTACGCACGTCGTCCAGTGTTTTCTACGCTTCATGATTTAGATGGGCACAGCAGAATCCAGTCTCAATCTCTTAATTTTACTGTCCACAGTAATACTAGCTGGCACTCTTAATTTATAGGCTTTCACGAGTCGACTGAGTCGACATGTGAACTGAAGAACTGGTCTTTTTCTTATTTAGAACACGCCTTCTAACTTGTTTTGCTCATTGTACCCGTGTTTTCAATTTCACTGACACTGATTATGGCTTCCTCGTTACGTTGCTTGCATTTATATTGTATGTAGTTCACGTTCCTGCTCCACGGTCCATTCATTTATCTGAATCCTGGAGATGTCTTGCCAATTCAGTCATGTATTATCTGGGTAGTGATTCCAGTGACATTTTTCTTCTTCCTGGTTTGGACACAAATTCGTGTAAATATCCTCGGCTACTCGTTATGGGTTTTTATTTATTCCTGTTGCTGTTTTGGCTGGTGACACTGAAATAACCCTGGAGCATTCTAAAACCCGCCAAGCTATAGCAAGCTATCCAAAATGGCCTCACTTGTGCAGTCATTGAATCCACAAACGCCAACACATCTCTGTTCTAACCTCTGTTCTCAAGTCAATTCACTGGCTCCAAAAACCTGAACCTATAGAACACAAAGTCTTACCACTCACCTACAAAACAGACTCAAATCTTCCCGTCACAAATCTTTTACTCAAAACTGAAAACATTCCTATTTCATCAATCATAGTATAATCCTTCTCTTCTCCGTACCTTTTCGGCTCTCCAATTATAGACACATCCGTCATAGCTGTATACCTACGTGCATATATATATACAGACATACACATATACAGACATACATATATACAGACATACATATATACAGACATACATATATACAGACATACATACATACATACATGATACATACATACATACATACGTAAGTAGGCCTACAACATTTCATTGAATGCCGTTTGTCACTCAGGTATCAATAAACGAATACATAATATGACATAATACATATGTACGACATACATATATAACCATATATACATACATACAGGCATGCACACTAACATACATACATGTAGTACGTAGGACCTATAGCTACGTACATAAGTAGATGCATCTGGCCTTATATAATTCGAACAGTATGTTGGTCATATAAGTGAGACGTGTGGCCGACGCCAAAGAACTGAAGTGAATCCCTTGGACTTAATAAAGGACGACTCAGGGACGACTTCAATCGGTTTCCTGCCTCTGTGCTGCCGTCACCGTTGTCGCATTTATCCGCTTGAGCCGAAAGAAACGAAAGGACTTAGAGACAAGTCGTCTGAACAGTTTTGATAGCCAGATATAAATAAGCGTGTTATCTTTTTCCATTTGCTTTGACAGAGCTTTATAAAGACAGACGTGACTTCGGCTCTGATGCACGATTCTTACAGCAGTGCTTTTATGACCGACGATCAAGTGAACTCATCCATAACTGAATCGATTCGGGACTGGAATAGGAACAGAATTTTTCCTATGAAATCTTTCTGTCATGTCTTGAACTCCAGTTCTCAGTAGACTAATACGGCAATACCCAAACCACTACCCAGCCATATACTGTTGATATGATATATGTATAGCATAGTATATATATATATATAAACACACACACACACATATATATATATATATATATGAACAATTTTACATAAATTGTAGCCAACAGCTCGAGATGAAAGTACTGAGGAATGCGCCTTGAGTGGGAAAAACGAGATTTGCTGTCTAGTGTGGCGGACATTAAGCTTCTCTGTTGCTATGGCATTGGAAGATATTTCTTGTTAATGTTCGTATCATACGGCATTGCTGAGGTTGGACCGAGCACCGGCCGAGCAATAAGGGGGGCAATATTGAGAAGAGAAGTAAGAGGGGCGATGTTGAGAAGAGAAGTAAGAGGGGCGATGCTAAGAAGAGAAGTCTGGAGGTGCCAACGCAACAAAGAGGACGGCGAGATATTACAGGAAGCGGAGATTTGATGGCACGAGGCACGAATCAGCTGGATAAGAACATTTTGAATTGATGCGCTCATGTAAAGTGACATAAGGAATTAATATTTTCATATAATTGTCGCTCTCCAGTTGTTTGGCAACCCAAGATTTGAAAAGAAATTTTCAAATTAGATGCCATTAGGTAGACAATTGACCACAGCAGTCATGATGAAACGTTTGTGTCGGATGCCAGTGTTACCCTTCCCCGGAATCCAAAGTGCATTGCCGTTTAAATTAATATCGTTTAAATTAATATTTAAGTAGAGGTTTTTAAAAGAGATGCCTCGAGTTTAGGCATTTCGATCAGGACTGAAGAGGTTGACTTTTGGCCGAAGGCATTTGAATATCTCCAGACTGAGGGTGAGCTTGACCAAAATAAATGCTAAATGAAAACTACATAATTATGTATTCTATCATGAGCCGTCTATTATGTCCTAGAAGCTTCAGCTGACTAAGGTCGCGCTTTACTCACTCTATAGTGGAAACATAACTATTGCTGCTAGTGGTACTGAATTTCACTGTGGATTGTTAGTGTCAATTATTTTATCACGGCTATAAGGCTGACTTCTGATTTTACAGATATGAGACATTGTGGGGCACGGTGGTATAGGGGTATGTTCGGTGCCTTGCAGCCGGAGGGTTGCGGGTTCGAATCCACCTCAAGCCGCCGCGTAGGGACCCTAGGCAAGTCCTTCACTCGCAATTGCTCATGCGCTTCGGCGTGAAACTCCGATTCAGTGTCCGCGCTGTAGTCGGGAGCGCCTCTGAGTAGAAATCTTGAAGGGGCGCTATTACAAGTGCTCTAATGAATGAATGAATGAATCAGATTCTGATCCATGGCAAATCCAATTTTGTCTTTAGCAATGATGAAATGTTCATTTATATATGTCTAATTTGCCTCATTCTTCGAAGGTGAAGAGGTGCCTGAAAGAAACTCTTCAGACCAGATTATACATGACATTTGAAAATGACAAAACATTCATTCTTTCCTGCTGGGCAACAAACTCAATATCCTCCTCCAATGATCACGTTTACACTGGATTGACTATACGTGACTACGTGAAAATTGAAAATCAGAGATTGGAGCTATCTGAGGGACTGACTTAGTGAGTAAGTGAGTGGCTGTGTGACAGACTGAGTGAAAGAGGCAGTGAGTGACTGAGTGAGCGAGTGACTGAGTGACTGAGTGAGTGCAATAGGCAGTGATTGATTGAATGACCAAGTGAGAGAGGCCATGAATGATTGCACTAGTAAGTTACTAGTGCAATCATTCATTAGTAGTAAGACAGTTAGACATCGAGTGAGATTATGAGTGAGGGAGACAACGAATAAGCGAGAGAAAGAGCGACAAAGCAAGGACAAAAGAGACAGACGCAGAGATAGAGTGGATCGTTCGTTGTCGAGGAAATCCGACGAACTAACTGTCAGCGCTAATGGAAATCAAGGGCAGAGAATCGAATCCTTCCGTCCGTTTCTGCTTCGCGTGTCGCTCGTTTCGCTGCCATTTTGTCGGCTTGCCTGACCGGCGAATTTAGGAAATAATTTACCGCGGGTTTCCTATTTGCCTGTCCATTAGCAGCGCCAGGCACTGCAGGATGCGCTGACACAACGACGACACCTGTCGTCAGTTAACGCGTGCGAGGAATTCTACCTCGATCGACGATCAACGGCTTCAGTAACACAATAACCTTGAGTCTCTACGTCTCTATTAGCATCCACGGTAAGAAAATCCTGTCTACGACTATGAGGAGGACAGACCAGATATTTCGAATATTGTTAGTACTATTACTATAATTGTTACTATTACTATTACTATTATTACTGTTGTTATTATTATTATTACTAAAACTACTGAAATACGAAGTGTTGAAACCCTGGAGGATGATTCACATGACAGTGATACAAACCCTCTAATTGACATACAGATGGCCACAAAAGAGAGCAGAAACAGTTTCTATCAGATATTTGGGGTACTCAAAACTAAGAAAAACCAATTTACAAAAGATCAGTTGAGTATTAAACTACTTGACAATGATTTCTCGACCTTCAAGGAGGTACGATAAAAAGGGTTTTAAGCTCCTTTATAATAGTTACTTATGTAACTATTAGTGCTTAGCAGTAATAGTAATGGTGGCAGCAGCAGCAGTAGCAGTAGCAGTAGCAGTATCAGTAGTAGTAGTAGTAGTAGTAGTAGTAGTAGTAGTAGTAGTAGTAGTAGTAGTAGTAGTAGTAGTAGTAGTAGTAGTAGTAGTAGTAGTAGTAGTAGTAGTAGTAGTAGTAGTAGTAGTAGTAGTAGTAGTAGTAGTAGTAGTAGTAGTAGTAGTAGTAGTAGTAGTAGTAGTAGTAGTAGTAGTAGTAGTAGTAGTAGTAGTAGTAGTAGTAGTAGTAGTAGTAGTAGCAGTAGTAGTAGCAGTAGCAGTAGCAGTAGCAGTATCAGTAGTAGTAGTAGTAGTAGTAGTAGTAGTAGTAGTAGTAGTAGTAGTAGTAGTAGTAGTAGTAGTAGTAGTAGTAGTAGTAGTAGTAGTAGTAGTAGTAGTAGTAGTAGTAGCAGTAGCAGTAGCAGTAGCAGCAGCAGTAGTAGTAGTAGTAGTAGTAGTAGTAGTAGTAGTAGTAGTAGTAGTAGTAGTAGTAGTAGTAGTAGTAGTAGTAGTAGTAGTAGTAGTAGTAGTAGTAGTAGTAGTAGTAGTAGTAGTAGTAGTAGTAGTAGTAGTAGTAGTAGCAGTAGCAGTAGCAGTAGCAGTATCAGTAGTAGTAGTAGTAGTAGTAGTAGTAGTAGTAGTAGTAGTAGTAGTAGTAGTAGTAGTAGTAGTAGTAGTAGTAGTAGTAGTAGTAGTAGTAGTAGTAGTAGTAGTAGTAGCAGTAGGAGTAGCAGTAGCAGTAGCAGTAGCAGTAGCAGTAGCAATAGTAGTATGCTATTATTATTATCATAATCGGCAAGTTCCAGCAGCAAGAAAGTGCTTCGAAAGGTTGCTGCATTAAAGCGTTGGATCGCAACTGATATGCATTGAAAAATATGTCCTGTTTCTCTTGCATTACAAGATACATGCCTTAGAGAACGCCCAAACCGTACAAGAAGTAGCAGCCAAGTATGAAGGAGTCAGTCACAGTGACATCCCAGATGAAACTACGGCTATTGCGTATGCCCGTCAGGTCTTTTGTCGTGAGTTCTTGATAGAAGGAAAACCCGCTCGATCAAAGCTTCGACTGTTTAAATAATTTTATACGTCATGCAACGCCATGGGCGTATTTACGGCGTTGTTTTACGGGTTCAACACTCGAAATAAATGCATTACTGTTGTTAAAAACTCGAAATGTAAAAACATACGACAAATTTCAATGAAAACAAACTGAAAACTTAAATCCCTTCCGAATTTTTTTCTGGCTACGAGCCTGTGCCACGCGAAGCGGCCAGTACCCAAGCTCCAAGAAAGGCCAAGCGATCCATACGCGCCACCTCAAGTGATCCGCAAGGGCAATATCGTTGTGAGGTTCGCAAAAATTGGTTCCAAGCAAAGACCAAGAGCTATTCTCACAGCAAGTCTATGGCCAGAGGTGGCTATTGGTAACGCCAAAGGCAATCGCCTGTATGGAGTGTAGATATCACTTTGAAGTGCGCCTCATTGTATATGCATCGGTGAGAGAGGTTTTGAGACCCGCATCAATCTGAAGAATAAGTTAGGATTGAAGTTTTAACGACGGCAATAGAAGCAACTGCCATGGTGAGCAGATGTGTGTTGAAATTGTGATTTAAGTCTTTCCCCTCGAGTGAATGCGACGCCAGCAATTGAACGAATCCAAAAGTTTTAAAGCTCGAATTACAACTCGAGTAGCCGTCGAGAGTTAGTCTGTGTCTCCGTCTGTCTGCCTCTGTCTCTTTATATCTCTGCTTTATGTCCTTTCGTTCTATTTTTACACATACTATCCCCTGCTCTCACGCACTCTTTGTCACTTTCTGTCACGTACACACACATGTACACGCACTCTCCGTCACCTTAGGTATACTGCATTGTCACCCACTCTGCATGTGGCACTCTCTGCCTTTTTCTCTGTGGCACTCTCTGCCTCTTTCTCAGTGGCACTCTCTGCCTCTTTCTCTGTGTCTGCCTGTCTCCTTCTATGGCTGGAAAGCAAAATAATGAGTTGTTGACTGTTTTTCATTTTCCGGTGTCGGATTGAGAGGCTTCTGGTTCTTTGTCTACGAAATGCAATCATTTTGTGACAGCGGTTCAAGTCTCTGTGACAACACTCGTAAGCAATACACAGGGACGCACGAGGATAAAAAGCAGGAACATAAGGAGGAACAGTCGCAGCAAGAGGACGTTAAGCAGCAGAAGGAGAAGTTACAAGAGGAGGGGAGACGAACGATGAAGAGGAGAACATGATGATGTTTAAAATCACGGAAGTAGGTTGAGAGCAGAAGGAGAGGGGAAAAGTAATGGCAAAGATTAAAGGTAGAAGGCATATAATGAGGATAATATGAAGTGATAGAAGAAGAATCACGATGTCAAACGAAGGATCAAACGCAGGACGACCATTATAGAAAATAGGAAAGGAAAACCACGAACAGTTACGGTAGACGAAGTATGTTGAACAGAAGTCGAAGAAGAAGGGAAAAGAAGAGGAATAATGTATTTGCGGAAACAGAGGATAAGGACAAGAATCGAAGAATGGGGAAAGAGACAGGAGGAATGATGAATACTGCGAGGAGGTGCAGAAGCAGAAACAGAAGCAGCTGGAAAATAAGTTAAAGTGCAGAGAACTAAAAAGCCGAGAATTAAGAGGATGATTATGAACCTATGGATCAGAGAAGGAAGATTATGATGAGAGGATAGTAAAGAGCGAGAAGAGAGGACACAGTGAAAGAACTAGGAGTGAAATCTAGTGGGAGATGGGAGAACATGAAAAGGAAAGAGAGTTTACATAGAAGGCACAAGAGTAGAGGAAAGCAATGAGGAAATAAGTACGAAACTAACAAGAAGGAGGAAAATTCAGACAATGAGAGGAAATCGACGAGGAACGCTAGAGAATGGAAGAAGAAAAGAGGAAACAAAGGAGGAGGTATATGAGGTGGAGGGAAGTAGATTAGAACGAACGGAGATGAGAGTGCCAAGAGCGGAAACAAAGGGCAAGAGAAATAACAGAAAAGTCAGGGATAGGAGGGCTGACGATAGCTAGGTATGCACTTCAAGACAAAAAGCAGTAGTCGCAGAGTGCCAACGAAGCATGAGTCGGTATACATAATTATACGAGCATATATATATACTAATAGATGTGTGCACACCTATATGATTAAACATATACATTGACACTTTCGATGGTAGGATTAGGCAGTCTCTATTACCGACACAAAGGCATGGGTATGTCCACCTTTGCACGTATTCGTCATCACTGTGAGTGAATTGTGGGTGTGCTCGCCTTTGTTCGTGTGTTGGTCTGAAAGTTGTTGTGAAGACGACTGACTGACCTTTGTCAAGAGCTCTTCGAAAGCCAATTAGCACAGAAAGGAATTCCGTTTTCGCCTCTTGACTCCATTCGAAGGATGCTGTTCCTGCAGCAGCAGCAGCAGCAGCAGCAGCAGAAGCAGCAGCAGCAGATGCTTTCGCAACCGACGGGGATTCTGCTTCTTCATCCTCACCGTTTCTTAGCCTTGCGCGAGTTTAGAAATGATGCCCATTTTGCTCGATCACACTAAGTACTATGTATGTATTATGAAAGCACATTTAGCGTTGACTCGAGTCGCACAGTAGGGGCAACTTTTTTAAAGTAAGCAGATGAAAAACGTTGACCGCTGGCATCGGATCACTGCGCTGTTTCGCACAACAATTTATGATCTGTTTGCGTTCATGGCGGATAAGTTAATAGCTTTTTTTGCCGACATTATGTCCACAAATGGCGATTTTTCAGGTCGCATAATAATGCGGCCAATTGATCAAACACTTAAATGCTCTGGTCCTCAATGGCGCCCGAATAATGACAGACTAATTATGGATTTAGTTTAAGTCCTTTCGGATCTAGCCGACGATGAATACGACGACCACGATGACGATGATGATGATGACGATGCCGTCAACTACAATAATGATAATGACGATGATGATGATTAGTTGACCAAAGGGCGCCGCACAAATGTTCATAATCATATATACATTTATACTCGGCGATAAAGAGAATGGGGATGTTTGATTCGAGTATTGGATGAGTGGCTGAGTGGCCAATAGTTGCTGCTGTCAAATTATTGTAAATTCGACCTATAATATAGTCGCATGTTCTGATTTAAAGTTTTCGAACGATTTAGACAATTATTAATAATCTGATAATATCTGATTAATAAAATATTAATCAGATACTTATACCTGGCTAATTTTATGAGTTCACCTAAAAAACGCGGGTAACTGGAAATCTTCATTGTAAATGTAACTGCAACGGGAGAATTTAAATACCACCAGTTAGGATTCCTGTGCATTAAAGCCCGGCAAGTCCCTCAAGTCTTTTTTCTTTAGTCGTGGCTGGGCCGGGAGCGCTTCTGAGTAGCTTCTTGAAGAGGCGCTATATAAATCCTGTGCATTAAAGCCCGGCATTTAATTCAATTTGATTCAATGTCATTTGTCGTATAGGCCTATCTGACACATTGATTGTGACGGCGTTTACTTGCAAAAGAGCTGCTTAACACTAAATTGTAGTTATGTGATAGGAAGACAGATGAATGAGGAAAAATAAAAAAAGACGTTTGCTTAAGAGTGCCGAGCACATAGCATCACCACAATCCATCCATCCTTTTTAGGTCAATAAACAAATTGCTCTCAGAGGTTTCGTTTAGATGGGATCCTGCTCTTTGTTGCTTTGGGTTCTACTTTCGTCCGCGTGTTGTGTGTGGGAGTTTGATGGACGATGCCAAAGTTCACTAATCTATCAACTTCAGTAAATGGATAAGAATTTCACACAAGCAGCACTGCATCCAACAATCGCTTTCGTCGAATTGAACGCCATCTTGGTGGCCAACAATGTACGGCCCCGTTGTCATCCTGAACATCCATGCCATCTTCAGCTTCGATGGGAATCCGTTGGTTGGTTCGACGTGTGTGCGTGGGCCCACCACTGGTGACTCTTTGAGCTAAATGTGCATTGTTTTGTGAATTGATGAAATATTTTCGTTTGCAATGACACTTAACATCGTAATAGGCTAGCGCAGAGAGCGCCTCTGAGTATATATCATGAAGAGGCGCTATATAAATTTTCTATAAATGAATGAATCCGCTTATCACTGTCTAGAGGCGCGTCTAAAACCTTAAGCGAAGACGAATCTGAGACCGGTCTTATCTTCGCTCCATTTGACGCTTTACGATAACGGCGACATGAAAGTCTTGAAAACCACCTGTACGATCGAACACACATCCGGTGCCGTCACCTCCGGTATAAAGATCACGATCCACCGGTGGATACCAGATCCGAACAAGGAGGAGAAGGCAGGGATCAATGCCCTCGCATGTGTCAGGGTCCCTTCCGCTCCACTGATGGCTCCGGATATTCTCTGATATCTCTGATCTCTCTACTCCTTGTCAAAAAGAACTTTCCATAAGTTTAAGGTCACAGTGCGTTCACCTCTGCTCTTGAGTTTTTATTTCAAAGAGTTTGGTTTTTAGTCAGCTGAAGTGAAGATGATGGAACCGCGACTGCTATTCTGATCAATGTAAATATCCGTAGCTTCTATCGATGTGTGTCCATGCTACTACTCTGCCGCATAACATCGCTCGTCCTCGCGTCATTTAGACAAAGAAACTAGAGACTGCGGCAACGGTGCCGTATTTCGTTCCTGTCCAAAGTGGTATGTACATACTAAACAGACATCGGCGGTCCTTCTTCTTCTTCTTCCTCATCTTCATCTTCATCTTCTTCATCTTTCACTTCTTCGTCGTCGTCTTCTTCTTCTGCTTGTTCTTCTTCTCCTTCCTCCTCCTATTCCTCCTATTCCTCCTCCTCTTCCTCCTCTTCTTCTTCTGCTTCTGCTTCTTCTTCTTCCTCCTCGTTCTCGTCTCCTTTCCTCGTCCTCCTTCTCGTCCTGCTCTTCCTGCTCCTCCTCCTCCTCCGCCTCCTCCTCCTCTTCCTCCTCCTTTTCTTCGTCTTCTGCTTCTTCTTCATCTCCTTCCGCCTCCTCCTCCTCCTCCTCGTCCTCCTCCTCCTCGTCTTCTGCTTCTTCTTCAATTGCACTAACTGGAGACATTGATTGCGTCGTTCACAAAATTGAAGGTGCCACGACTCAACATAAGTGGAAAGCGGCGGCAAATCTGTTGCACATGCGTTTTGATCGATTCTTTTCCTAGACCCAGTGACTGTAAATGGTCAACCGACCGATCGATCAACCTAATGACTGACTGACAGACTGATTGATTGACTGACTAACTACTTACTTACTGAGTGATTGAATGACTGACTGGCCGATCGACGTACTGAGCAATTTACAATTAATTTTATACCTGCCTCTTCGAATAATATTCTAAACTGAATTAATTGCTGAGTGCTTGTTAACGGCTCTGTTCCTTTGCTCCTTAGTTTTATTTATTCATACATTCATTGTTCATTCATTATTCTTTTAAGAATTAATTGACATAAAGTACTAAAAGCAATACAAACGACTGGACTCGATAGCTATCACACTGAAGACTAAACGAACTTGTTAGGGGGTATTTAAAGGATTTTTGTTTCTAAAATGTTTGAATTTATGACATCTGTAGTGTCATTGTAATTATTATTATTTTTATTATAATTGTTGTTGTTTGTTGCTGTTGTAAAATTTGTAACGTGCGCAAAGGTTACACAGAAATGTGATTCCGAGGCGCGGATAGTCAGCCGCCAGAGGAAGATACAGTTAGAAATCCATGTGCTTGAAAGCCATGGAGAAATAGTGAGAAATAGTTAAATAGAAGTAGTGTTAACATGCACAAGGCTTTTGTCGACGGTCGCTTCCAGTTAAAGGCGAAATTCAGGCCGAAATCAAGGTTAAGTCTGGTTGAGACCGTGTATACATGTCTGTCTGTTTGTCTCTCTGTTTGTCTGTCTCTCTCTCTATCTGTCTGTACCATGGCTGGCCTGTGTCTGTCGTTCAACTGTTGCCTAAAGCTTTCAATCATCTGGTCTTTCTTCAGCAATCCCATTATGCGTGCCTGCGTCTCATCAACTTTTCCTATAATCCATCTTCGATCTGACCATTATTATTCTTCTAGTCAATTTTTAAAAGACTGTCTATTCATTTGTCTGTTTGTCTGTCTATCTGTCTGTCTGTCTGTCTGTCTACCTGTGAGTCTTTCCTTGCTTCTTGCCAATGTCTCTTTGACCATTTGTGCTACCCTCTCTCTGTTCAATCTCTCCAGACATCTCTCTCCGCTCCCTTATCGTTTCCTCATATCTCTAGGTCAGTACCCACTCCCCCGTCTCCCAATGGGCACAGCCACTCGCCCCCACACGGTCATCCATGTCCGGGGGTCTATTGGTAATCTGCACAGGGGTCACTCTGATTTTATAGTCGTTCCGGAATTTGGGTGTAGTGACTCGCGGACCGGGGAAGCCGTTCCCGAACAGCAACGTTTTTATAGCGCCATTAATTAGAGTAGACAGCGGACGACGTCATTCGTCGTTCCCCCTCCATCTTTCCATAACCGCTGCGTAATTGCATCTCCAACTTAAGCGACCGCCAGAGACTCCACTAAACAAGGAATGACTAAGTGGAAAAAGACGTTTATGCTCACCTTGATTTGTTGTCGGTTAACTCTGGTTTGCTGTTTCTAGCACTTAACGAACGGTCAGTGCTAGTTGTACACAAATAGTTAGTTTGTACGTGAATTTTCCTGAAAACAGTGTTGTCTTATTCATTCATTTATTCACTAGATGTTTGCCCGTCCTAAGACGGTTAAAAACAATTTGAAAATGTCAAGAGATGCGTCTTCTCGTGCTATGATTGACATATGTCTTCTCCCTCTCCCTACCTCCCTCCGTACGTCCATCCCATCGTCCGTCCGTCGCTCCCTCCCACTCTCCCTCCCCTCCCACTTTCCCTCCCTCTCTCCCTCCCTTCCTCCCTCCCTCTCCGTACTTCTCTGCCGTCTGTCCCGGCCGCCCGTACCTCCTTCTCTCCCTTCAACATCCGTCCTTCCCTCCACCACGTCTCTCGCGGCGATCGTACGTGTCTTCTCCCCCTCCCTCCCTCCCTCCCTCCCTCCCTCCCTCCCTCCCTCTCTATCCCTCCCTCCCTCCCTCCTTCCCTATCCCTCCCTTTGCCTCCCTATCCCTCCGTCCCTCGCTATCCCTCCCTCCTTCACTCTCCCTCCCTTCGTCCCTCTGTCCGTCCGTCCGTCCTTCCCTTTCTCCGTCCGTCAGTCCCTCCCTCCCTCCCCGTACTTCTTGCCGTCCGTCCCGGCCGTCCGTACCTCCTTCCCTCCCTTCAACGTCCGTCCCTCCCTCCACCACGTCTCTCGCAGCGATCGAGCGTGTCTACTCCCTCTCCCTCCCTCCCTCATTCCCTCCCTCATTCCCCTCCCTCCCTCCCTCCCTCCCTCCCTCCCTCCTCGCTACACGGCGAAGGTATGTGGCTGGCCCACCTCGCGTAATGCATGCTGCCATCTGGCGAATGACTCGCGAAACAGCGTTACGCCACAGACGCACGCACGCATGCAGAGAGATTTCTGTGCGTTTATATTATTAATTCTGTTATTTTTATTATTTTCAAGAGACCTACTCAGAGGCGCTCCCAGCCCAAACACAGCTAAAAAAGTCCCTTAAATCACACGATTTGAGGGACTTATAAAAAGCAGGCTAGTTTAACCGAGGCATACAGTAGACGGCAAGTCTCATGGGAGGCCATTCCCAGATGGAGGGACCCAAAATCTAAAATGGAAGTGTGAGCTCGGGGGACTAAAAGCTCCCTCTTGCTGAAGAACGCAGAGTTCGACGGGCTGCGAGGTCAGAGACAGGTCGACAAAGATCAGACAAGTAGGATGGAGCACTGCCAAGAAGGCACCGCCAGACAAGTGTAGCAACTCGCTAGGAGATGCGCTGAGAAACAGGGAGCCAGTGAAGGACATCAATCATTATATAAGCTTAGTCAGAGACATGAGCATATTTATACGTTATTGTTTTGCGCTATTTTATCTTAAATCAGTGTGAATATTACGCAGTGGTAGTGTGATACAAGGCTTTGCTATATATATGCATTACAATTTTAACTGATTGACTTTATTTGTTACTTTTTGCAATATTTAAACGCTGTCTGTTATTTTTTTATTGATTTTGTGTTTATTGTCGTTGTTGCTGTTAGTGCTGTTCTTTGTTCTTGTTGGTGTTGTTCTTTGAAGTTGTGTAGGCCTACGTTGTTCTTTGTTGTTAACGTTTTTAAAAAGCTGCTGATGTTGTTCTTTGTTGGGAGTGTTGTGCTTTGTCTCTCGCACTTGCTGTTCTTTGCAGTTTTATATTGCTTCATTGGAGTCAAAGAGAAGGGCATTGTGCTGACCTAATAGTCCGGTGTCGCATGAAGTCAGCATGTGTTATCTTGTTTTGCAAATCTGTATTGACATTTGGACGTTTGACTAATTGTATGAACCTCAATCGAACGATGTTTATCAACCAAAGCAATCAATGCTTTCACACAAAAAGGGTATCTGACAACATTCTTAATCAACTCTTTTAAAAGCAGTCAGTGAAAGAGATTGAATTCTGAATCTAAAGCGACCGTATGCAGACGTCGTAGAATCGTTTCAATCAAAAAGCAATTCAACCACAAGCGCTGGGAATAAAAAAACTCAGGATCTGCTCTCCACTGATGAAATGTATGCTTGGCAAGCGGCGTGTTTAGGCAGCGCCTTTACAACTGTACACAAAAAGCGTGTTCGTGCTGTACGTGAATGGATCAGCTGTTGCTAGAGAAAACCCAAGAGTGCCATGTCCTAGGGCCATTCAACGACTTCCAACCGCCGCAGTTGTAAAATATGCTTGCGAACACCGCATTTTATGGGCAACCAACCTCGCTCCTTTTTGTAGGTTACGACTTGGCTGTATATATCTCACCCATGTGGGGTTCCATTTAGTGAAGAGATATCGTGCTATATATGCGTGTTTCACATATATAATATATATAATATAATATATATGTTATATATATATATGACTGTACCTGAGACAGCTTTCATATTGTCCGAAAATCGCCTCTTGCGAGAAACGTGCTCAGAAAAAAGGAGGAATAACAACGGGTCAAAATAATTTCTTTTAAGCTTAATTTATAATTTCTTTTAATATTTATTTTATTTTAGCTATGAAAATGTGGAGTTTCGCTGATAAAGCACTCGTGCTTACAATTTTTATTACGATACCTGCCACAACATGTCGCCTTTGCTCTAATATGAATCCGTAAGCACCCATTATTATTAAGCAAGTGACTCAGTCCTGCAAATTTAATCTTAACCAGTTTAATGGCGGACTCAGAGGCGTATCAAGACGCTAGAATTTAATATGCTCGTAAACATTTACGAGCCCTAACCACAGCGATGTTGGGTAACATTATGAGTACATTTCACTGGCAATTTTCTCAGCCGTATCCGTGAAGAGACTTGCAACCTGAGTTAAGTTGTGATTTTGTTACTATTTGCAGTAGAAACATCTGTTTTTCCCTAAGGATTTAAGAAATTTTAGTCTATTCTATTGCAATATCAGCAAACTCAGCTAAAAATGCGTACAATGACCGTACACTGTCGGTGGGAAAATGAGACGGCGAGTGAGATCACTGGCCAATCGCCCTCATATGCCGAGGCTAAGAAAATGAAGGTGATTACACTTCGCACCCATGGTTGCCTCAGAGGTGGCTTAAGAGTCTGTACTTCTTCTTCTACTGCAGTATCAAACCTAAACTTCATGAAGGTTTTTTCTTGCGCAAAGGTCGTTATGATGTGACTGACTGTGTCGCTTTCATACCTTCTCTGCAATCGGTTCCATGTTCTTTCTGTATTCTCTCTATGCTTCTGTCTTTCTTCTAACTTTTTTCTTCTCTGTCTGACATCCTGACGTTTAATCTTTATGCTCTCTGCGTTTTTAAACCAAATTTCCTACCGACATTTTTGCCTAACTGCTAATCAGTAAACATCACGAAATCCATCAGCGTGTTTGTCTTTGATAAAAGTCTTCGCAAGCTTTCTGCCACGTCACCAGTCATGTTTCCCTCCTACTTCCTGGAAACCTTTTCAGAGGTATTCTGTGAATAAGACTCGACTTATCTGCCTCACTGGGTCTCTTTTCTTCTTCTGACTGGTATCCCTTGCCTTCATCTCCCTTTCTTTAGGGCTGCAAAACAGTCTATTGTTGAAGAACATTCATATAGCGTGTCTGGCAGTGTCGTACGTTGCTCTTTGTATAACGTGAGGGAGATCGCTAGATATTCCTCCTTTGAATTCATCTATTCTTGTTTAATTTTATTTCATCTATCGTTCATTGCCTTTTACATCTACTTCTGCTTTGTTTCTATATTCATCCTGCATTCTGCCTGTCCTTAACATTCTGATTTTAGACCAATTCCTCTCTCCTTCTCTCTGCTTCTCAATTCATCCTGCATTCTTCCTGTCCTTAACATTCTGCTTAATTCCTGTTTCCTTCTGCTTTCTCCAATCTTCCTGCAGTTTCTCGTATCTTCTCTCTCCTTCTCGAACCTGTTTTCTTCCTATTTCTGACTATACACCAATTCCTCTTCCCTTCTCTCTCCTTCTCCATTCTTCCTGAATTCTGTATGTTGTCAACATTCCACCTACTGACCTTTTCCTTCTCTCTCCTTCTCTATGCATCCTGTATTCTGAATGTCCTTGATGCCCGGCATTCTTCTCCATGTCTTTGTTCTTCACATCTTTCGTTCGCAGTCTCTCGTCCTCACTTTACTATCGTCTTAACACCAATTCCCAGAACTTCCCAACTGTTCTTCACGACATCCACAGCCGAGATTCATGCCGCTCGGGCGTGGGTGTGGGGCGCGGCAGGAGACACCAGAGGCCCAATTTCGTTTCACGCCAATAGACCGGAACCATGGGGAGACAGGACGAGATATATGGACGAAGCCCCTCGGTGACTGCACACTGAAATAGCCATGAAATTTCCTCATATCTTCTTTCGTCTGCATTTTACGATCAGATGGATTAAACCAATTGATATTAGGCGGATTATCACAACGTTGTGTATTGCACCACAGCCTCAATCCTTAATACCGTACTCTGCCTCTGTTTATGTATCTGTCCTTGTCTTTCCTTCTCCGTATCTTTATTATTATTATATATAACGATATACATTTATGAACTGCATCATGAACTGCATATATATAACAATGCATTAAATATTTATAGATGCGCTATAAACAAGTAGTTCATTTTGAGATCTAGTCCACTTGCGCCCCGCATCTAACCCAGCTGTAAAATGAGAGTACACACTGACCGTACATTGTAGGTGAGGAAACAAGGCGACGAGGATTGGATTACTGCCGATCTGTTCTCATATGCTAAGAATTATGACTTCACAAGGATTTAAAAAAATTCACGGATGACTCTCGGGCTTAGCTTAGTCTCTTCTTTTTGTTTCAAAGGCTTTGTTTTAAAGTGTTTCCAAGTTCGATTGATCCGTTTCGTTGTTTGAAGGTCTTTAAAGATTTTATTTTGAGACCAACTGATAGTGTCTGGAGTGCGTGATAGCCAAGTGGTCAGCGTATTAGTGTGTAAATCGAGAGGTTAAGGTTCAACATCCAGCTTGGGTAGACATTTGTTTCGAGATTCTGCTCCACTTGCATCCTCTAGCGAACTTAATGTGGGGCGCGGTGGTGTAGGGGTATGTTCGGTGCCTTGCAGCCGGAGGGTTGCGGGTTCGAATCCACCTCAAGTCGCCGCGTATACGGGATCCTGGGCAAGTCCTTCACTCGCAATTGCTCATGCGCTTCGGCGTGAAACTCCGATTCAGTGTCCGCGCTGTAGTCGGGAGCGCCTCTGAGTAGAAATCTTGAAGGGGCGCTATAACAAGTGCTCATACATACATACATAATAACGAGTACCCTGACCTGTCAGTGGGAAGATCTGACGGCGACAGGATTCGCCACCCACCCTCACATACCGAGACTAAGAAAATAAAGTCGTTAACATACACATGGCTTCCTCCTGGCTCGATTAGTTTTTTTTATCGCATTCCAGTTTCTCCAAATCTATATCCAACTCCAATACTTATTGCTCAGGTTCCCTCACGTTCTTCCTATACGACGTGGTACAACTCAGATATTGCTGCTACCAAGAGGCTGAGTAACAGCATTGAAAGGTTCTGGGCACCGCTCCCATCTACCTTTTCACCTCCTCAAATTTAGGCGCCAGTATCGAATTGAGGACCGTAAACTTTTACTGCAGCCAAAAGTCACATATTTCCCGTCTGGTCTCTGAAGCCTCTTCTCCGCCTAGATTACAGTGTCAGGCATTGTAATCTCCACACCGCAAAAAATGCAACAGCAACCTATATAACTCTCCACACAATTTCCTAGCTGCTGTGTTCTTGCATAATATTATCTTCTCAGAAATTATCTCGACCCTTAAGATTCAAGTTCACACCTTCCCTCCTCTGATGGGCTGTCATACTCAGAAATCCTTCTTCGTTTTCAGCTGCTCCAGCCAACAAAACCTGACTGGAATAAACCCTAGATAAAGTACCCGTGTAGATGAAATCCATTTTTCTTCTTCTGACAAGCAATGTGCCCTGGATCTTATTCCTACCGACCTTCTGAAAGCTTTTTGATGCTTTGGACCCCATTATAAACCACATCCTTCGTCAATTTGTCATTCGCCGAAGGCTATTGCTTCATGCATATTACAGAAATTGCCTTACCTGGCAGAATATGCTTACAGTTTAGAGAAATAACCACCAAAGACTTTAGGTAATCATTGATGCTTATATCGATATATAAATTCAACAGTTTAAAATCTATTTACAGATTCTATTTCTAGAATAATAAATTCTTAGAAACTGTAATCGGTATCATATAAACGATAGCGTTTAGCAGGTTCTCGCCGCATGTCGTTGCAGTTTTAATATGGATTCGACTAGGAACATTGGCAGCATTATATGAACGAGTTTGGAATAAGAGAGGTAGGGATACATGAATGAATAGCACAGATACAGCAGTCCAAACCGAGGCAGACCATTATTAATGCGATTCAATATAGCACCGCACAAGGAACAGTTAGAAAAGAAGATCTTATCATTTGATCACAGTGAGTGAGACTGAGATTTATTGTAGATTTAGGTAAAGACGGATTAAAAAGTTATAATCTAAGACATTTCAGAGCGATGTCTTCTACCAAATATGTTCATTATGGTATAAGGTGCATTGCAGAAGGAGTGAAATTTACTACTCAGATCATTAAGGGTTATATAAAGTTCATTTACTGTTTCTATTATAGCTTGCATCGAGATTTTAAATAATTATTGTTCTGAAGCATGCTTTAGGCCTACTTATCCTCATCAAAAGGATCAAATTCGAGCTTATCCCATTGCATATCTAAATGAAATGTAGCATCGCGCAACGACAAAATTGCTTCAAAAAATGAAACATTATCAACGATATGATCATACGATCAATGGGTGCACCTTTGCTTGGAGGCACTATATAAATGCATGGATACAATACAATACAAAAGGATGTTTTATGAATTCCAAACATATTCAAGGGTTGTTTACTGTGTCTAACAATTAAAGAACTGCGTGGATCAACATCTACAGCCTATTCATACAGCACTAATTATCATTGGCACGACTGTTACAAAAAGAATACATTTTTTTCAATACATGCGGTTTTGTCAGCGTGTTACAGTGACGGTTGCTGACGAGATTTGTACAACCGAAATCAAATATACATAACAACCTGTAAAAAAACATTCAAAAACAAAACACGCCGTCGTAATATTATACAAATGCGAATTATTCCGCGCCATGATCCGGAAAAAACACTGCCTGCAGCGCCTAGAGAAAGGGTGGAAAGGCAATTTGTAAACTAAACCCTCCACGTCTAGATGTTTTGGCGACAGAATCATTTGCGGCCTGTCAGCTGCCCAGTCAGATCTCCCGGTGTCAACAATAACACGCATCGTTCAGTTGCTGGCTATGCTCTACTTATCTCTGAGATGCGATCGAGCGAGAGCCTTTGAGATCTTTTTCTTTCCGCTCGGTCAGCTGCTCCTTGACGTAAACTGCATCGCTTGCGGATTGTTGGTCATCTCACAGTAGGCTATGTATATGTGTACAATCATGTATGCATATAAATATATTAGATATATAGTAGGACTGGGCATTTAACGCGTCATTAACGCGATTGATGCGTTAATTAATTGCGCGAAT
Source organism: Aporrectodea caliginosa (assembly GCA_020284085.1). Taxonomy (NCBI): domain Eukaryota; kingdom Metazoa; phylum Annelida; class Clitellata; order Crassiclitellata; family Lumbricidae; genus Aporrectodea; species Aporrectodea caliginosa. Next base: position 1,896,604 of record JACEVL010001024.1, read on the forward strand.
ACATTTTTTAACGCAGTTAACGCTATTGCCACTGCGCTCAATTATTTTTTGTGAATGCGCTAAAACAATTCTTGATAAAACCACTATAAAACTTTAAGTTTAAACTTTAAACTTTAAAGTAAAAAGTAAAAAGTAAAAACAAGTAGTGAAAGCATGTTTGCTTTTTGTCTGTTGACTGCAGGCATAATTATATAATATATAATATTATAGCGCATATTCAACGTAGCTACTCAGAGTCGGTAGAGTAGCTGTAGCCTACTTGTTATCTATTGTGACATGCGATTAAAAATTAATCGCGTTATTAAAAATCTTAATCGTACGATTAATTTCGATTAAAATTTTTAATCGTTGCCCACCCCTATTTTATATATTATTATTACCGCAGTTTTATATATAGGCCTATATATACATATATACATTATATGAATGGGTGTATCTATCTCATTGACAAATTAGACAGCTTATTTCCAATGGTACTTCGCCAAAGTCTGTTGAAGGGGTCCTCGAGCAGATGATGTAAACGTCAACTCACCATTTCTTTATTAAGCAACAAAAGTCTGTTAGAATAAGTGCCACGAGGCGTCTCTCTCTAGCATGCGCTTGATTGAGCGATTTAATGTAGCTGCCAGTCATTGGGTGATTGAACGATGCGATGCTTAATATTCAGCCAGTGATTCATTGCTCGGTTGATTGATTGAATGATGTTGTCAGGGAGGCACCCCCCCCAAATGATGCCTCAGGACGAACACTTCCCCGACTCTATATCGTCGGGTTAAATGATTTCGGCAGGAGTGACAACTTATCAATATCCGGTCTAGCGTAAGAAATGACGTCGTTATCAAGCGGATGAGTTTATGAATGAATCTGAAAAGAAGAAGAGGTCGTTGCTTCTTCTGTCTCATCTTCTGTTACGATGTGTTTGGGTGAGGACGTTGAGGATGGATGGCGAGGATGATGAGATAATGACGACGATGATGAAAATGTTACTGCTGTTCATAATGACGATGTCGGTAGTAGTAGGTGTGATTTTGATGAGTGGTGGTGGAGGGAAGTGGTATTGGTGATGGCGGCGGTTGGTGATGATGGTGGTGGTGATGATGACGATGATGATGACGATGATGGTGATGATGTTGATAATAATGTTAGTGATGATGTTGTTGTTGATGATGATGATGATGATGATGATGGTGGTGGTGGTGGTGATGATGAAGATGACGATGAAGATGATTATGATGATGATGATGTTGTTGTTGTTGTTGATGATGATGATGATGATGATGATGATGATGATGATGATGATGATGATGATGATGATGATGATGATGATGATCAGGATGATGACGATTACGACGACGACGACGACGACGATGATGATGATGATGATGACAACAACTGAAGGGCGACTATTGCGATGAATACGGTGATGACGACGATGATGATGATGACTATTAGACATTTTCCAAAAATGCAGCTATTTCGTTAGACTACCGTAAAGCACCTTTGAACGTCATCAGCAGACTAATGACGTTGGTGTTCAAAACCATGACGTGTGCTTCGTCAGCCTATTGACCTTGATCGCCGTCGAAAATGCTTACGTTTAGGTGCTGCAAACAGGCAGCAATCGACCAAGAAAATGACATCCACGGTTAACAGCTAGTTGACGCCCTAATCCAGCTCGTGTTCGGTGCGCGGTGCTGAATGAAGGGTGATGATAATGACGAGCTTGTATTAGCACCCATGATCCTAACCAAGTGATAATCATGGGTGCTAATACAAAGTTAAGGGTATGTGGCCGATTGGCCTTTCATTCTGAGAACGTGACTCGATCCCGAACGTCAAAGTTGCGTATATTGCCGCTGGCATATTATTTTCGGCCTTTTCCAGGCTTCTGAGCATTATAGTGTTGATAAAAACGTGAAATAAATAGTGAATATCTTGCCTTGCTGATAGTAATGGAAGAATGAAGCTGATAATTTCCTGCGGTTTGAGCTCAAAGAAAAGAATTAAAGATAGCGCTTTGGCGTGTAACGTACTTCTCGGTACTTGAGGTTTTTCTAAGGCCTCTTTGTGTATTTATTTTTATCTCAACATCAATACAGCGCAGTTTAGCGACCTCTCAAAACTGCTGTGATAATAATAATAATAATAATAATAATAATAATAATAATAATAATAATAATAATAATAATAATAATAATATTCTTTATTGAAACAATCTGGTTGACAAACCGCAACCGGTTACAGTGTACAGTTATGCAATTGAAACAATTCACAAGAACACAAATGACAGAAGACATAAAATCTTAACTACTAACAGAACAGACAGCCTGCAATACACGGCGCTAATAGCAGCCTACAAAGCATGTCCGCGTACAGAACTCGATCTTTAATAATAATAATAATAATAATAATAATAATAATAATAATAATAATAATAATAATAATAATAATAACAGTGACAATTTATATGGCGCCGTAACACAGCCATGCCGTTAAAAGGGCGCCTGCAGTCACGGTACCTATCGCTCTCTATGCCAGTGTGTCATCCAATGCTCTATCGGGCCCCCTCAGAGTGGATATTTGAAGGGGCGCTATATGACGTTGGTATTAGGCCTACATTGTAGATTACTCAGATGAGATAAGATAGAACTATGGCATTGAAATAAAAAAAGGCAATAGACGGAGTTCTGGAAAACATTGGATTTGGAACTTCTCCGCTCGCTTGCTGTGCTTATTTAACAAGCTGTGCGTTGGACCCTTGCAGGCCCGCATCTCGTACCACTGGTGGTAACTGGTACACGTCGAACATATTAGTTGTTTACTGGTGGGTAGATCTAAGAGTCATAAGTGGGAAACGGTCAAGATCAATCGTAGGACCCATTTCGCTCTCTCTCTCTCTCCGCCGAGATGAAAAGCATACCCAACTGCTGAATTCGTACATAGCTACTTGACTGCAAATCAGAAAGTCCATCCCTCATAATTATGCAGTCACATTGGCCAAGATTACATACAAAGTAAACACCCTTAAGGCGGGTAGAAGTTGCGTCTGTGTCTGCTTTTAAGTTTCAATAAAAGAGTATTGGATTGTGTTGTAAATCCACAGTAAAAATGAAAAATAAGTCCACTATGCAAACTTATATATATAACAATAAACTCCAACATGCTAGAAATTACTGAGCAATTAGACCAAGTAATCGGTATAAATGACATACACGTAGCAGGCGAAAAACAACGAACGTGGTCGGTTACAAGCACACAATCAAACAATGATATTCTTCAATCCAATGACTTTCAAAGTCAATAGTAAATCGATTACCACGTCAAATGAAACAGTAGTCAAAATCATTTTCTCTGAAGAAACCAATCGGTTCTAACCAAATTTGATCCAGAACAATGGCCGAATTCTTCCGAACTGGTCGGGCATCCAACAGTTGTGGGCGCTGGAGTCAGATTCCGATAGCATTTCTCTACGGAGTATCATTGTCTGTCACGCCATAGAAGAGGGTCCGGTCTCATTTGCACCGAGTCAGGTGATCGATTACATGCATCGCTAGCTATGTTGACAATTCGATTGGCCGTTATCAGTCTTCTTATTTATGGTCCAATTGGTTTGCCATCTTCTCTCGTTGCCAGCGGCGGCAATTCTCCTTGGCCGAGATGAATAGGTGTGAGACCTATGGGCGACCAATCGATCAATTCGCTAATGCAAAATTGATGAACGCTGCTTTGCGCCACACTCCGACTACAAATGTTTTACTTCAGGCGGGGAAGGCTGCAAGATAGAGAACGAGAAGAAACATCATTTAGGGTATCCTAAACATATATATAACATTCATCCATATAGAGTAGGCCTGCCATCTCATTAATATTGTATTCGTATGCCCATGTATATCTATAGGCCTATACACATGTGCGCCTACACTAATCATACACACACACGCACGCACACACTCACACACACACACACACGCTTGTGAAATGCAGCGCTTTTAAGAGGTATCTACATGTAAAAAGAACTACATTAACTTAAGCTTTTAGATACACGCACACGTACATTTGCATAGTTGGTTTATGCTACAAAACATTAACCTGTACAAAATCATATGCATAAAACATTGCTGACGCGGGAAAAAATTTTGATACACCGTAATATTTTAAATGAAGTTATACATTGTAACAGTTTGTAATGTTACGTTACAGATAATTGCGCACCAGAGTCTTGTGCTTTGATCGGAAGTCGTTGGACCAGATGGATCTTCCTCATTCGATCGCGTTGTCCTCTCCTAACCAGAGGTTCTGCCGAACCTCCTTCGAGACCTTTTCCCTCGTCGAACACGAGGCCACCAACCGATCGCACGGCGTCCTCGACTCCTCCAACTTTGACCAGAACCTCACCTTTCTCGAATCCTTCGAGCTGTTCACGCAGCCGAACGCCACATCCCCTCACATTGTCGGACATGGGTTCGGGTACTGCGGAGGGGCAGAGGTGGGAGGAGGAGAAGGGGTGGGAGGCGGAGGCGGCGGGGGCGGTGGGGGACTGTCATTCGTCATAAAGACGGTCATAGTACCGCTTATCTGCGCTGTTGGAATGGCGGGAAACCTGCTGACGCTACTGGTCCTGTCTCGAAAGCGCCTCAAGGTCATCTGTGACGGCATCGAGCGGACCGTCCATCTCGGACTGCGCGCCCTGGCCGTCTCGGACCTCCTGCTGTGCGTCTGTCTCCTGCCGCACGGCTTCATCGAAGAGGAGCGCTTCGAGTACCCCTTCAAGAACTTCCAGCTGGTCTACCGCGCCTACAGCGGCGCGCTCATCAACACGTTCATCCTGACGAGCACCTGGCTGACGGTGACCATGGCAACCAGTCGCTACCTGGCCATCTGTTACCCCTTCAAGTGGCACTACCTGGTCGGAATGACGGGCACGAAGGCGTCCATAGTGCTCGTCTTTCTCACGTGCCTTGCCTTCAACATCCCGCGCTTCTTCGAGCGCGCCATCACGAAGCTGGCGTGCCTGGACGGCCGCGAGATGTACCTCCTCGAACCGGGCGAGCTGATTCACAACGAGATAGCGTTCAACGTCTACACGTGGCTCTACTTCAGCATCGGGATCTTTCTTCCCCTGACGGCGCTGACCTACTGCAACGTCTGCCTGGTCCGGACCCTTCGCGAGTCGTCCCGCGTCCGCCAGCAGTACCGCGTGCGTGCCTGCCACGTCAACATGAACCACCGTATCACCGTCATCCTCGTGACGATCGTCCTCATGTACATCCTGCTCGTGTCGCCCAGTGAGATCCTGCTCTTCATCCAGAACCAGCTCCTCAGTCGGCCGTTCGTCGGGCCCTGGATCAACTGCATCAACCTGGCTGTCAACATCACCAACGTCCTACAGACCATCAACTTCTCCTTCAACTTCGTCCTCTACATCCTCCTCAACTTCCAGTTCCGACGGACCATCGAGGACCTCTTCTGCCGGTGTAGACGGCGCTGGTGCAGTGCGGCCACGAAGAGAAGGGGCGACGTTCAGAGGGTCGTCTTTCTCGCCCGTCAGATGTCACTACGTACCATCAATTCGTCTGTCTATAGCGCGGCCGCTGTCATCTACTGAACTCTGCCTCTACTAATGTACTTACTATACGTCATCGTGCATTAAGAGAACAACGCACTAGACTATTGTGTGCTAATTTACTGTGCGTGGCAGCAATGAAATGATCGCCAGTTCTGCTTTTTCAGTGCAGAACAACGAAAATAATCGTAACTGAAGATCATCGAATTGTAAGCCAAGAGCAAACATCGAACAGACTTTGACAAGTGTCGGAATATGGAAAATATTGTATTTCGAAGACTCGTGAGAGATGATTGTCGAATATGGAAAACGCAACGTCAACTTTTGGCACGCTGAGTATTGACTACGACGGGCCGATTGATAATTATAATTATTTATCTATTGGATATTTATTTATCTATTGGATATTAATTTGTCTATTGGAAACTTAAAAATCACACGGGCGCTATTACCACGTTTTCAATATTCATTAATTGAACTTGCGACTTATATTTTTAAGAATTATTACAATATTTTAAATCACTAAATCCCTTTCATAGCTAGGCCTACTGCATAATTTCGTAGCTTAAAGGTGGTTGATCTGTTAGAATACCATATTAGACCAATTAATTAACGATGGTGCACATTACGTTTAAAAGCTAAACCTGGTTCTCAGACAGAGTGGAGTGCAAAGAACCGCGACATTAAATCCAGTTTATTCCTTGGAACGACGTAAATAATCATTTTTACATTTATTCAAAGTAAGTAAGTAAAGTAAGAATATTCTTTATTGAAGTGTCCACAGACATAGCAGAACTGTAAGATATTAATGGAAATGTAGATGCTCATGTAAACCGCTGTAGGCCTACACGTGTAACTGGTAGAAATCTTATAAGTTTTCGTTGCTATATACCTCAGGATGGCAATCAACCGTTAATACCTCTCCGTTCTGATTGTTCATCTCCGAGTTTTAGACCATTCAGTCACCTCTTCTACAAGATACCACAATCTCTTTGTGGAAACGGTCACTTGAGCGGAAATTCAGCTCAGGCTTTCATGCATGAGGAAGCACTGTGAACCTTTCGTTACTGTTGCAACTAGTCTTCAGCTGTGTGCCACTTGTATGCACAAATGGTAGTCTCGAACAGCATATAGGAATGCGTAAAACGGTGAACTTAGTGTAACTGTTTCTAAGACGAGTTTCACTGCACCGAATATGGCAGCCAATTTCCTGTTTAACCTGCTAGGATCGACCCAAAATGGCGACCGAATAACTAAATGGGCCCTGGAGTAATTACATTCTTATACGGGATATAGTCAGACGGCAAGCCCCGTTTTTGAAACGGTTTCTGCTCATGCTTGTGCAGTAAAATTCTTATTATTTTCGGTGCTTTTATGGTTGTCTGAAACTGACGTATATCAATAGCTCTGTACGCAAAGCCAGTACTTTATTGGATCAGCATATGAATGACAGCTATAATAATACTGATGTCCATGGTGCACCCAGGTATTAACGCACAATCTGCTGGAATTATGTACAGGTAGGCTATATAATATCTTAAAATTAGGCCTAAACTTTATATATTCCCATTGTCCGGCTTCAATTTAGAAACTGTGAACTACATCAGTTTTTAGGCAGCACTGTAATATTTCCAAGGTTCTCTAGATGATAGGAGATCCAGAAGTATGATTACTGCGTACGGCAAGCTTAGTAATGATATCACTATATTTTTTAAAATTTATCTTCGTATTGTTGCATTCGAGGTTCAGTTGACCAGGGGTTCGATTGATATGCTCTAATTTTGCTCATATAGCCTATATATAGCCTAATTTTTCGGTAGGCCTTAACTTCATAATAGGAGGTCTGTTGAGAAACTGTCAAGCCCTTTCTCACAGCTCCTTCGATTCATCCGAAACATAGGCGCTTCTGACGTCACTAAAATAATATGCTCTCACTAAATATATGGGACATTATTATACATGTATAGCTTCAGTGACCTGACGTCACTTATGAGGAAACCTACATATATATGACGTCATTACGTCTGCCAGCAATAGGTTTGTCGGAATAGTAATAAGTGACTTCTATTCCACCATTGTCTAATTCACAAGGCATGAACAGATGGCGCTCCGATTTAGATCTGAGATTCAATGGAGAACGGCCCGAGATTTGACCGCCCCCAGCGACAAACGATCGTCATTTTAGTGTCAGCGGCGAATGTTTTCGTCCGCTTACGCTATTCAATTGCTAATGTCGTTGCCGTGGCAACCACGCAGCCAAGGCCGAACGAGAAGTCGAGAGTTTTTTGGGCGCCTTGCTTTCTACGAGGCTTCGTGGGTGGTCGCGGAGGAGGAGGCGAGACAATGGGCGACGATAACAATGGCAGGGAACCGTATGCTCGTCGCTTTTTCTCTCAGCCGCCTGCCATAAATCTGCCGCCTACTTGAGCAAAATGAGCAATCGCTGTCTGTGCCTCGCATCTGTCATAGAATAGAGCGCATAGCGGTCGTGAATAACCTACCGTAAAAAGCACAATCTGCTGTGCCATATATTGCAATAAAATTGCACAGGTCTACATTCCTCTGCTGTGCTTTAGAATTGATCAGACATCGATCAACGAGTGCACACTACCATGTCCTGGTGGTCAGCCACCAATAATTATGTATTCAAATATTTTAACTCTGCCAGTGCCAGTAATAATCCTGGATGAAGGAGGAGGGCGACGCTACTGATCTTTGTTATCACACGGCGTAGTTAAACAAACTACTACTACTACCACTATGGATAGTGTCAGTCCACGTTCAATGTTGATAGTCTGCGTTCTCACGCCACTCGTCTGGTAGAAGGGGGAGAAATGAAACACCTACTTTAGGGACTGGAGTAGCTTTGCTCTTTGTAGCAAAACCTCTGAGGCTTGCTCCCTCATGAAGTCTGTTTGCCCTGCCTCTCACAATCCGTTCACTGGACTCATTGGACAATTCTGCAATATTCTTCATCTTCTGCCATTTCCTTCCCGCCATATTGTTGAGGAAGGTGATGGTGGATTCATGGAAATTTTCTGTTTCAGCATTTTGGCTCCAGTGTGGGTGAAGGTGTTTGCTGCAAACGATTCGTTCGTAAACCTCTTAGCCCACTCAGTTTTGAATAAGGTGTCAACTGATAACCATTACACACGACGAGATTTTCACCATTATCTGAGTTTCCCGGTGAAATAATGGAGAAGACCTGCTGTTCGGACACGGGAGTATTTCGCTAAACGAACGCCCACAGTAATCAACTAGACCACATCAGCTACACAGATATAGACACATACAAACATACATACATACATATGTATACGTACGTACATACATACATACATACATACATACATACATACATACATACATACATACATACATAAATACAAGCATACGTACATATATACATACATACATACATACATAAATACATACATACATACATACATACACATGGACAGCATTGGACATACATAGATGCGTCATACATATATACAATTATACATACATATGGACATACATACATACATACACATAGACAATGGACATACATACATACATACATTCATGCATACATATATGGACATACCTACATACATATGGACTTGAAGGAATCAAATGTATGGTTATGGTTATGGTTATGGTTATATGGACATACAAGTGGATACGCCATACATGTATGCAATTATACATACACATGGACATACATACATACATACATGTACATGCATAGTTGCATACATACATATATGCATATAGTTATACATATCATATACACAACACATACATGCATACGTACGACATACATATACAATTATACATACATACATACATACATACATACATATATAAATGCATACGGACATACATACATGCAAGCAAGATGTAAATGGATTCAATGCTTTCATAGTCCGACTCGTACTACGTAATGGTGAAGGAGTGAACAGTTGAAAGAAAGGGCGTACCCGCTGATGCCATGCCATCAGTGCTGTAGTATTAACTGAAGTACTTCTTAGGGTGTTACGTGCGAGGTGAGCGCACTAAACAGAAGCCTTGGCATAGAAGCACAAGCCAATCCGATGCCAGAAGAAAGATAGGGAATAAAACTAGTGGGCGTTGACATGTCGCCTGTAAAGAAAAAAGACGACAGAAATGCCTGCCACACGACAATTACATGTACAAGACGCAAAGAGACCAGTGTAGGAGGCTGAATGCACTCCCCGTACAAAAAGACTCCGGAGTGTTTAAAAGGGGGGGGGTCTATTCAGTCTACTGCACCGGCTAAGACGACGTCGTCTAGGTCAACAAAGGTCCGTTTCCCTAATTGAATGGATCAACGACACGAAGGACTCACAGTAGATCATTGTGTAGGAAAGGGTGAATGAGCCGTTAACACCTACGAACTTTCAGCCAGAGATGGGTAACTAATCAATTAGATTCTAACCGATTAGCTTATAGACAAACAGCTATTTCTAATTCTAATCGATTAATAATATAATAATAATATAATATAATAATAATAATAATAATAATAATAATAATAATATCTTTTCTTTAATAAGCGCCTGACAAACGCACTGCGCTGTACATTTACATGTTATGCAATTGAAATCTTAACTATAGGCCTACTAACAGAACAGACAGCTTGCAATACAACGGCGCTAATAGCAGCCTACAAGGCATATCCGTCCAACGGGGGCTCGAACTCGGTACCTCTCGGTCTGTGTGCCAGATGTTATCCAATGCGCCACGAGCCCCCCTCCCCGTTAAACAAGATTGTGCTAATTCTAATTCAAATCGATTAACTACAAGATTTTGATAATTCTAATTCTAATCGATTAGCTACAAGATTGTGCTAATTCTAATTCTAATCGATTAGTTACAAGATTGTGCTAATTCTAATTCAAATCGATTAACTACAAGATTTTGATAATTCTAATCGATTAGCAGTTTAACAAATCGTGCCCATCTCTGCTTTCAGCCAATTCACACGAATGATGATGATAATGATTTAGATTACGATGGCGCTTGTGATTATTGTGTTGGTGATGGAGATGATGATGATACTGGTGCCAATGCTGCTGCCGATGATGTCGACGACGAAGATAATGATGACGATTGTACTGATGGTAGTGCTGCAACTGATTAGGATGAAGACGACAGGTTTAATATGACGATAAGCCGTCTTTCGTAGTCAGACGGCGCTTTGCTGAAAGGTTTGCAGTGAATAGATGGTGATAACGACGGATTTTATGTGTCTCGATGCAGCGTGAATGCGATAGATGGCCATCGTTTCTTAGTATAGGCCCTATGTAAATTTTATGATTAAATGGAAACGTCCAATCAGTTAAGCATTATCCTGTCCATTCCAAACCATTCAATCGCAGCCAACTCGAATCTCTATAGGACCGAGCATCTGTGCCTTTGAGAGGTTTCTGAAAGGCGCTTCTTAAACACCTATAGATACATGCATTCATCTTTCAAACTTCCACAGACAGAATCAATATGAATTAGGTAAAGCAGGTCGAAGATGAAAGCATCATCTCTTGCTTTTCATTTGATCGTATGGTGCCAATTGATTATTTTTATTCTAATGCAGCAGATTCTGAGAAGCAAAGAAGTTGGGCATTTAATATGGCTTTAGAATTCCGTTTTGTTCAATCAATCAATCAATCAATCAATCAATCAATCAATCAATCAATCAATCAATCAATCAATCAATCAATCAATCAATCAATCAATCAATCAATCAATCAATCAATCAATCAATCAATCAATCAATCAATCAATCAATCAATCAATCAATCAATCAATCATCAATCAATCAATCAATCAATCAATCAATCAATCAATCAATCAATCAATCAATCAATCAATCAATCAATCAATCAATCAATCAATCAATCAATCAATCAATCAATCAATCAATCAATCAATCAATCAATCAATCAATCAATCAATCAATCAATCAATCAATCAATCAATCAATCAATCAATCAATCAATCAATCAATCAATCAATCAATCAATCAATCAATCAATCAATCAATCAATCAATCAATCAATCAATCAATCAATCAATCAATCAATCAATCAATCAATCAATCAATCAATCAATCAATCAATCAAAATGTTTAGGTTGCAACCAATTAAACAAAATCTTAAGGTTTACATATATAATTTCAACACGGCTACAAAAAAGGAAGCCCTAAAGGGATAAAGAATCCCGCTAAGTAGGGACACCAAATTACAGATTACATTAGATATAATTAATGGTGGCCTTTAAAGAAAGATTATTATCATTGCAAACATGCTTGCAGTGACCAAGGGAATAGTGAAAGTTAAAGCAAAAATCAGAAAAGAAACTAAATGAACCCAAAACAGGAAAATATGATAATTTCGAGCAGGGTTGCCAAATTTTTGAAGTGCTTGTTCGCCAAATCACGTCAAAAAGTGGCCCAAAAGTAGCGAGATGAACAGTTAAATGAAGACATTGATAAAGTTTTGCTAGGTACATTAATATACATACATTATTAGTTTCGCCAAGACGCGTGATGAAACCATTGATGTAGTAAAAATTTAGATGGCAGACTGCTTAATGCCGACCGTAGACTAGTCCATACTCCTTACAGCGCGTATTTATTATTAAGTAAACAACCCCATTATCTAAGAGGGTCTCAATGCTGTGATTTCCTGGTTTAATCTCAGGTGTTTCGGGTTTGAAATTGGCAAGACATTATTCGACATTCCAGTTGGCAAATGTTGTAATGTGATGAAAAATAACACTTCGCAATATCTTCGCAATTCTTTGGCTACACGACGCACTGAAAGAGAAAGCAGCCTAAAGTTCTTTGGTGATCAGCCACCTATCGTTTCTGATATTGTGAGACATCCAGCTGATGCACAATCACAACCACAGCAGTCTAACAACTCAATAGCCTCTCCTGCTCGCGTATTACCTGACTCGCGAGAGGACCGCCTATCTCACGCCACGATTGCATTACGCAGTTCTCGCCCGCGATCTCCTCAACTCCACGAAGACAAATTACATTAGTCCCGGCAGGTGGCGCAAGCAATCATATCACGTGACGGTTCTTTGATTAGTCGTCTGCTTCCTCTTCGTGTACGTTGTGGGTCATTTCGCCTGAAGGTTAATCACAAACGTTCGGCAGGTGGTAACGGCGGTCCACTGAGATCAGTCAATCAATGTCAATGGAACACCTGTCGCCAAAGACGTTTCTCGTGTTGCAGATCTTTATCGACGCTACAGCACAAAGTCTCAAGTGTACAGAAGCCAAGCATTTGCTGTTTGCGTCCTTCAGTGTTGAACTTCTACGCGGCTAATGGTCGCCGCAGACCACTCTCCATTTTCTGAAATCCAAATATCTTGCCAGAAAATCCCAAGATTGGCCAAAATTGTACCAAAAATTCCAAGCTTCTGAAAAGGAAAAAGTTCTGATGAAATATGAAATGTATTGTATTGTATTGTATTTGACCACTTGTTATAGCGCCCCTCCCAGATTCCTATTCAGAGGCGCTCCCGACTACTGCGCGGACGCTGAATCGGAGTTCCACGCCGAAGCGCATGAGCAATAATATTGCGAGTGAAGAACTTGCCCAGGGTCCCTACGCGGAATGTATTTTAACAATCACAATTATTCACAAAATACCGAGCTTTTTCTAATCTGATTCGCTGCCACTGTTGGAAAGTACGGTTAAAACTAGTCTGTAAACCACAGAAAAAGCCCAAGATTGCTATGCAAAATCCCCAGATCCCAAGTCAAACCCCAAAATCCCAAGATCTGGGGGAAAATCCCAAGGAGTGTTAGCACTGGCCGTAGTTATTCTTTCTTGCCCTGGATGCAGCGGCAGGTGAGGTGATCGTTAAATAACGGAGACATTTTACGGTGGGCTGCTTGGATGTTTTGATGTGACGTTTAGATCATTTAAAGCGACCTTGCGTGTTTTAATATTATGAGGTTTGACGTGGCAGAATTGAGTCTCTTTATCAATCAATCAATCAATCAATCAATCAATCATTTATTTTGCAACCAACCAATCGTTTTACAGTTACATAGTTGCAAATCACATATATCATAGGAGAAGGCCACAAGGAAAGTCTCTGAAGCGATCTTTGATCCCGCTAAGCAGGTACATTGTACAAGTTATACAAAAAAGATGCAGCGACCAAGAAATGCTTACTAAATACCAACTATGAGTCTATGACAGTAGATAATTTCGATTATTTGATAAAAGTCTTAACTAGGTAAATCAAAATCTTAACTAAATTAGGAACATCAAATAAATCATTGGAAAAAACATATGCGTGGTATAATTAAGCAAGCAGACATCTGGATTCATCAAGAAACATAATTACTATATCCGTAATGAGCTTCTTGGTCTTTCCTTGCCCCTTTTCCGCAGACGTTTGAATTCTTTTTGATCGGGGTTTGGTGTTGTCAGGTCGGGAGCTCCTCTGAGGAGTATTTCTTGAAGTACCGCTATATAAATTTACGATTACGATTACGATTACTGTCACCAGGCAAGTAAGTGCGTAGTTTTTTTAAAGAACACTAGTGAAGGAGATTGACTAACTCCTTGAGGAATTTTATTTAAGATTGAAGGTCCAGTAGCTCTAATAGAGAACAGACGGGAGTTAGTACGAGCAAAGATGCATCTATACTTACTGGAGTTTCTTGTTGAGTAGGAATAGATTTCGGAAGCAAGATTTAAAAATCCTCTGAAAACAGGAGAAAGCAAGCCGTGGCCGTAGCGGTACATCAATAGATAAATGAAAAAGCCCTGTGTCACCAGTAAATCCATCCATCCTTAGATTTCATCCTTCCTTCCATGCCGGAGGGTTGCAGGTTCGAATCCACCTCAAGCCGTCCGCGTAGGGACCTTGAACAAGTCCTTCGCGCACAATTGCTCTGCAATATAGTTGCTTCTGCGCCGCCGAGGCGTGTGGCACTTCTGAGCTTGGTGCAACCTTAGTAAGAAGGGTGATATCAAAGATCAGTTGTATTGTATTGTATAAAGCACATACATACATATACATACACGCATACACACATCCATACACACATCCATACATATCATACATACATTGTATGTACATATATATGCTTACGCACATACGTTTATTTCAGTACGCTTTTTTAGACACAGACGTAGGTAAGAGCGGTATAATTTGATGGAGCTATGGAATTGTATCCGTCCAAAATCATCTGCTATATTAGGACGGGAAGTTACCTTGTATAATAGACACGATATGCGATACAATATGATGTGATCTCTGTCTCTGTCTCTCTGTCTCTCTGTCTCTCTGTCTCTGTCTCTCTGTCTCTCTGTCTCTGTCTCTATCTCTATCTCTGTCTCCGTCTCTCTCTCTGTCTCTCGCTGTGTCTCTCTGTGTCTCTCTCTGCCTCTCTCTGTCTCTCTCTTTCTGTATCTCCCTCTGTTTCTCTCTCTCTCTCTCTTCTCTCTTCTCTCTCTGGTTCTGTCTCTTTCTCTGTTTCTGTTTCTATCTCTGTCTGTCTGTCTGTCTCTCTGTCGCTGTCTCTGTCTCTGTCTCTCTATCTGTCTCTCTTTCTTTGTGTGTGTGTCTCTCTCGTCCAATTGTTTCCAGCTAGCGCTGGATGACGTCGGTGCAACATGCCCTAATAGTTTCTCAGGAAGTCATTTGAGTTTCGAGTTTCATCTTTTGAAATGCTATTTCTATAAAATTGATGTAGATTACTACAATCAGAACAGTTTGAAAGAATTACGAAAAGCCGGTAAAACATGTGGAATAACCAGCTGATGTTTACACGGTTTTGTGTAAATAATCCATCAAATAAGTTAATACAATTTTAGACAGGACCAGAAATAGTTTCTGATAGGAGGAGAGTGTGATATTCTCCTTCAGCAAATCTCTTAGCCCATTCCACGTAATCGCCGAAACACAAAGTGCTTCGCGAGATAGCAAATACAGCGATAAGCTGAACAGTGAACAGCCATGGGGCCGCATTCCATTTCCTATTCCTCTGTCTGTTTCGATTTTGATCAGAGAGAGAGACAGAGACAGAGACAGAGTGACAGAGAGAGAGAGAGAGAGAGAGAGAGAGAGAGAGAGAGAGAGAGAGCGACAGAGACAGAGACAAGAGAGAGAGAGTGTGTGTGTGTATGTGTGTGTATAAGAGTGAGTGAGTGATTGAGTGAGAGTCTGGCTTATGTTATTTGCATGTAGACTAAAAAACGATTTCCTTGTTCTGAAAGATTATCTCGAGCTTCAATTGCTTTCCTTCTCGTAGACTCTCTTTCTCTCTCTTTCTTTCTTTCTGTCTGTCTATCTGTCTATCTCGATCATTCACTCTTTCTCTCTGTCTTTAGCTCTATTTCTAGATATCTGTCTTGCACATCTCTCCGTCCTTCCTTTTCTCCCATCCCTCTTTCCGTTCTCTTGTCTCCCTATCTCTCTGACAAGCCTTCTGTAGCCCTCAGTGTCGCCTTCTGTCTTTCTCTCTCCTTCTCTATAGGTCGTCTGTCTCGTTTTCGCCCTCCAGCTCTCTCTTTTTCTCTCTTCTATCTCTCTGTCTTTCTAGCTCTAGCATTAACTCTCACTATTTTCCTTCCTTATTTCTCTCCTCTCTTAATGAATCTCTCTCTCTGTGTCTATATCTTTACCTATCTCTGTTTTCTTTTCCTGTCTCTGTCTCTGTCTCTGTCCCTGTCTCTGTCCCTGTCTCTGTCTCTGTCTCTGTCTTTGGCTCTGTCTGTCTGTCTGTCTGTCTGTCTCTCTCTCTCTCTAACTCGTTTTCGCCCTCTAGCTCTCTCTTTCTCTCTTCTATCTCTATCTTTCAGGCTCTAGCTCTCTCACTATTTGTCCTTCCTCCCTTCTATCCTCTCTCATTGACTCTCTGTCTATATCTTTACCTATCTCTCTTTTTCTATTCCTGTCTCTATCTTTCAGGCTCTAGCTTTAACTCTCACTATTTGTCCTTCCTCCCTTCTATCCTCTCTCACTAAATCTCTGCCTACAGTATACCTATCTCTGTTTTTCTGTTCGTGTCTCTCTCTGATCCCCTCTACCCTCTACTCTTAATCTCTCTTTGCGTCTCGTAAGCTTTCAGTCTGTTTTTTTGTCTGTGTTATTCTCCTCTAATCTCCGATTCATCGCATGACTCTGAAACAGTGGAATCCTCAGCAATAAACACTGTCTCGCAAGGAATTCTTAACAATAAACAGAGTTTTTATTCTGATGTCTACATCATTGAGCTCATTGGCAGATGGATCCTACTACATACGAACATAAAAACGTAAAGAAAACAGATTTTCATGGTTTCTTAATAATACTAATCCGAAATAAACTTCTCACACAAGTACCACTTTTATCTCTGTTACTACAACTGCGTTCTTTGAGGTACCCAAAAGGCAATATATGAAGTTCCTAGATTGTATTATATTGTATTTGAACACTTGTTATAGCGCCCCTACCAGATTGCCCATTCAGAGGCGCTCCCGACTACTGCGCGGACGCTGAGTCGGAGTTTCACGCCGAAGCGCATGAGCAATTGCGAGTGAAGGACTTGCCCAGGGTCCCTACGCGGCGGCTTTGAGGTGGATTCGAACCCGCAACCCTCCAGCTGCAAGGCACCGAAATATTGTATTGTATTGTATTTGAACACTTGTTATAGCGCCCCTACCAGATTTCCCATTCAGAGGCGCTCCCGACTACTGCGCGAACGCTGAATCGGAGTTTCACGCCGAAGCGCATGAGCAATTGCGAGTGAAGGACTTGCCCAGGGTCCCTACGCGGCGACTTTAAGGTGGATTCGAACCCGCAACCCTCCAGCTGCAAGGCACCGAACATACCCCTAAACCACCGCGCCCTAGTTGTATTGTGATGTGTTGTATTGTGTGTTGTATTGTACTCCACGTTTATAATGCGACCGAGCCACCCGCAGTAAAGATCCGAGAAATTAATCTCTGATAAACCGACCCGACCGGGAAGCGAACCCGGGGCGCCGACGTGAAGAGCAGGCTACCAACCCACTCGGCCACTCTGGATCCTTAAATAGATAGATACATATCTATTACGCGCGCGCACACACACACACACACACACACACACACACACACACACACACACACACACACACACACACACACCAGGTAAAGATTTCAAAAGATTTTGCTTTTCTCTCCATTCTTTCATTTTCTCCTTTTATTTCGTCATTTCATCTTATGTTCCTATCTCTTGTCAAGCCGAAAATTTAAATTTATGATTTTCAGCTTGTGCCGCAGCGCATCCAGTTAAAATTTTTAATTTACATGTGCAAGTGCTTGGCCATGGTAGGTCCTTCATACCTCAAGACAACTTCTACACAACGGTCTCTTCACTCCCTGGTTGCTTCACTCCCTGGTTGCTCCACTCTCCGCTCGGTCGCCAAGGGCCTTCTGGCTGTCCCTCACACGCGCGGGGTCACTGCTCAATCTAGAACCTTTGCTTATGTTGGCCCCTTTAGTTGGAACCACATTCCACAAGAATTGCACCTTAAGCTCCTCAGTCTTTTTCTTCCTCTGTCCCGGAAAAGCCTAAAGTCTTATTTGTGTCGGAAGCGCCTCTGAATCGCTGAATGACGCTTTTAGAAAGGCTCGATTACAATTTGAAATGTAATCGCTAGGAGTGGGCAACGATTAAAAATTGTAATCGAAATTAAACGCACGATTAACATTTTTAATAACGCGATTAATTTTTAATCGCATGTCACATATATATACAACAAGTTCAACTACTCTACCGACTCTGAGTAGTTACGTTGAATATGCGCTATATAAATGCTTGCAATCAATAAACAAGAAGCAAACATGCTTTTACTACTTGTTTTTACTTTTTAGTCTTTACTTTAAAGTTTAGTTTAAACTGAATGTTTTTACTTTGTAATAGCGGTTTTATCAAGAATTGCTTTAGCGCATTTGTTAAAAATAATTGGGCGCAGTGACAATAGCGTTAACTGCGTTAAAACTTTAATAGCGTTAATAACGCGTTAAATGCCCAGTCTAAGTAATCACAGATTTATATAGCTCATCTTCAAGAGAGATTCGTCAGAGGCTTCAGAGACTTTATAGTAAAAGTATTAGGTGGTGTTTAATCGGTATTTTCAAAGCATCATCAGTTCATCACGTTTCGAGAAGAGAATTTGTATTACCAAGATTAGACGTGGTAGTAGGTCCAGTGGTATATGATCACTGATCAGCTACCTGAAATAGTCTCCCTCTGGATCTGCTTGTCCCTATGTGGTCAGGAATGCCACATATACCACTCATCAATACTTAAAACTGCTCTGCGGTTGAGCTGGGGCGCTTTGCTGTAGATATCTGAATGGCGCTATATAAGTGTTATTGGTGAAAGTAAATAAATCATTTAGAGTGAATCGAGATTGAGAGAAAGAGATGGATGGATGGATGGATGGATGGATGGATGGATGGATGGATGGATGGATGGATGGATGGATGGATGGATGGATGGATGGATGGATGGATGGATGGATGGATGGATGGATGGATGGATGGATGGATGGATGGATGGATGGATGGATGGATGGATGGATGGATGGATGGATGGATGGATGGATGGATGGATGGATGGATGGATGGATGGATGGATGGATGGATGGATGGATGGATGGATGGATGGATGGATGGATGGATGGATGGATGGATGGATGGATGGATGGATGGATGGATGGATGGATGGATGGATGGATAGGCAGGTAAATAGCTAGACAGACAGACAGATAGATAGAAAGGCAGACAGATAGACAGATAGATAGATAGGTGGCTGACAGACAGACAGACGAACGGACGAACGGACGGACGGACGGACAGATAGACAGATAGACAGACAAACAGATAGACAGACAGCTAGATAAATGGAGAAGCAGGGTTCTAGGAGGCTATTATAAGAGCAAGCGTAGATTCTGATTACCGGAAGGAAATGTTTTGAACTACAGGCGTCGGTGTTAAATAACAAGAACAGGATGTGACACGTCCAGCCGAACACGCACCACCTGCTTTCGAAATTACGAGGCTGAAGTGCACCCGAAAAGAACACGAACAGACGAACGAAGACACACACACATAGACAGGTATACCTACACAGACACATGTATGTATGACATTGTATGTGCATTAGGACACTTTATATAGCGCATTTTTAAGTATCTCACAGAAGCGCTTTTTCTGCAATAACCGATATGATGTCAAATATCATGTAGGGAGGGGGTTTACGGTACTTTAGGGTAATGATAACACTCTTGCACGAAGAGGAGAAGATCAACACGGACGCTGGATCGCTTTCCGCTACCCTCCCAAAAGTCGACTCAGCCTTTCATTCGCCAGATGACCTTTGGTAAAATAAGCAGCAGAACGTGATGGGCGCCTTTCATGGTGCTATCCTGTCTTCTATCAGCTGTGAGGTCTGACCATAAGGACAGTTCATTCGGTGGTCACCATACTCATTCTCAATGCCTCGTGGACCTCTGGAGCTTTGAACATGGCATCAACCTTCAACACTTGATGGAATCAGTAGATTTTGATCTGCGTCTGTGCGATAGCCAGACGGTGGTGATTTTATCTGCAAGTTGCTTGAGCTTCCTTTCTAGTTTCCATGCAGATGAACTGTTTGTTGTTGGTAAACTTAACTACGACTTAATCTAATGTTGGCTGCGCACTTGTGAGGTATGAAAATTATATGCGCTATGTTAAATGTATAGATACATACATACTTACATACATACATGCATACATTCATACATATACGTACATATATTTCAATAGTATACTGACATACACCGTCTCATATCCTTCATTCATTCATAACGATAATTTGTATAGCGCCTCCTCAAGGGAGCCACTCCGAGACGCTGATAGTAAGTACTCTGCAGTTCTTTTAACTTATTCTCCTTCTACATATCCTACTCCATATCCTCGTACCATACATGCGAATCATTTGTGCCATAGACATTGTTAGCATGGATAAAATTGGGTTGGAAGATGATATGAGAGAGAAAGAAAGAGAGCGGTATAGGCTACACTGCGAGTGATATGGAGTAAGATACATAGAAGGATAATGAGTTTAAAAAACTGTAGAATAAGATCGGACTAGCATGATACAGAAATTTCAACGTGGAGAAAAAAACAGAGACATAGTATTGTATTGTATTTGAACACTTGTTATAGCGCCCCTTCCAGATTCCTAATCAGAGGCGCTCATAGCATAGCATAGAAGAACTAAGACAGATGAGAAATGAGACAGAGACAGTTAAATACAGAAACTGAGACTGACGGAGACAGAGGATAATAATAATATTCTTTATTGAAACAATCCGGTTGACAAACCGCAACCGGTTACAGTGTACAGTTATTAAGCAATTGAAACAATTCACAAGAACACAAATGACAGAAAACATAAATCTTAACTACTAACAGAACAGACAGCCTGCAATACAAACAATGGTAGGCGACCGAAGTATAACCGAGATTTTGAAGCGACAGTCTGAGATAACGATAATGTTTTCGGTAGTAACACAAAGACAGAAGACCGTGAGACAGACAGGCAGACAAGACAGACAGATAGACGAACAGACTAAGGCGTACTTAGAACAACAGGAAGAGCCACAGAGGCGCAAATGAATGATAACAACACCCGAATGTATTGTTGGTCATCGTCCACGTTGACTTCCTTAGGCAATTCTTCCAATTGTCATCGACAACGAATGAAAAAACGTGACAAGAACCCGAAGAAAGAAAATACAGAAAATCTACGGCTCTCTTTTCATGTTGTTTTCGTTGTTGTTGCTGCCATCACTTGTGCTTTCGGCGTGCTACTCCATTCCCATCGTTGCTTGGCAATTGCAACCGAAATCCCAGAGAGACATCTTTTGCTCAATTATTAAGTAATCTAGGACGAATTGATTTATTAGGTGCTTCACTCGACGCCTTTTATGATCTCTCTATTCTTCCGTCTTATCCATTTGTTCTGTCCATCATTCCATATTCCTGCACATTTTTTTCCTTTTTCATCCCGACCGTTCTCATGCTGTCGCCCGCATGCCAGCGATTCAAAGACTCTTGCAGTTATTCGCGCTGTAATCGGTCCAGCTGTCTTCATAAATGATTCTTTATAGACTTTTATTGTGTTATCTGTATAATGTCGTATTTATGGATGAGGAATTTCTTAATGTCTTTATAGTCTCTGTTAAACATGATATTATAGTCTGCCAGGATCAGCAACGCATACTTTACTGAACAATTGAGTATAAACAATTGGCAGAAAACGATTGACTGGTTGGACATTGGCTGGTTGCACAGTTGTTCGGTCAATGGCTGGTTGTCTGACTGATCGTATTTACTCAAATTAAATGGAATTCTCATTCAAATTGTCTATTTCTTGAGATATAAGCACATAATACAGTTTCTACTTAATGTAGTTTAATTCTCATTTAATACATAACTTATTAGAGACTTTCTAAATTTACTCCTTTATATTACCGGGTGTAAGTTCTCCTTATGCGAGGTACATCACCATTACATAGAATCTTTCATATATTTATAATATTTCAAGCGTTTAACTGCTATAATAGACTTCTTATGAAAGTGCCTTTTAAGTTTCGCGGTATTTAGTAACTGTTTGAACAATTTATAAAATTCGTTCCATAAAAATTAGCTGGTATTTAATTTCGAATATTAACTATGTATCACTAATATCCCTCGACTTTTCAGAAGCATCTGACATGGTCTTACACTCAACCCTAGCAGCTCTAAAGCTATCAGAACTTGACATTCAAGATTTTGTTTACAATTGGCTATTCAACTTTTCAAGGACAGATGGCATGTTACTAGGTTCAAGAGGGTGCTGTCGTTGCTGCGGAATATCATAGCATCGTACTAGGATCTGGGATTTGGCCAGATGTTACATCATTAGACCCTAACGCTTCGGATTTTCAGCCGGTTCACCCAAGGAAAATACGCAGACGATAATAATAATAATAATAATAATAATAATAATAATAATAATAATAATAATAATAATAATAATAATAATAATAATAATAATAATAATAATAATAATAATAATAATAATAATAATAATAATAATAATAATAATAATAATAATAATAATAATAATAATAATAATAATAATAATAATAATAATAATAATAATAATAATTATAATAATATTATAATAATAATAATAATGCACACATAGGCGGCGATAGGCCTACATACATAGGCTTATTAAAAATTTAAAATACGCAGACGACATCTATCTACTCTTAGGCTCGTCGATGCGGGGTACAATCAGTCACCAACTTGCCGACTGAGCACTGAAAGTCAAGAGATGAGATAAACTCTCGTCGTCTGGATGTGGAGACCCCAGAGTTGATGAAGAGACTGGGAAGAGTAACATCCATTAGCATACTTGGAGTAACCCTGAGCTCTGATCTTCGATACCTAAATATGTCCTGTTACAACAACAGACCATATGCATAGTGTTAGAGACATTTCATACTTATCCGAAATGCGAATGTCCTCCCCATTGATAGATTCGCCAGATTAAGTTTTAGATTTGCAACTATTTGGAGATCCGCCAACTCTGGATGTGCAATTTAACCAATGGATAAAAGGTTCAAGAAATACAATGCAATGCAACTGGATTTGTCCTCCTTTCAATGTTCAGAAATGCACCACACGACAGAACATTGATGGCCCTGAACAATTGTGAGTTAAGGACTGGCTCAAGGTTCCTACACAGTAACCATCTCAATAGGGGCTTGAAGCCTTGAACCCTTGAACTCTCCGCGCTACAGGTTGAGAGCTATATTCATTCGGTACCGTGCTCCAAGAAAGACTGTAAGGAACAGAAAGGTGCCTTTGTAAACGGTAACTGCAGACACAGAAAATCGTTCACGAAAATGTACCGCCAATTGGACAGAATCATTTAAACGTATACGGAAAAACAAATGTAATAAACTTCTTCAGGCTATTGAACATATAACTTATTCGTAATCAGACTCCACTAAATTACGCCCACCTCTTGACTATTAGTAGAAGCATATAAAACCTTTCATCAATTGCTTTACTTCAATTTTCGGCTAATAGTTGGCTTAATCAATAATTCACTCATTCATTCATTCAAATATTTATATTACCTCTTCAAGGAAACTACTCAGAGGTGCTCCAGACTCCAGCACGGTCAAAAAGAACAGTTTTTTCAAGCGCTTTTAGAATGTGTCAGAGAGTGACCCAGAGAAAATGCACAGCTCAAGAGGGCGGCCATTCCATACCGCCGGAAACTACCACAGAAAAAGCACGACTTTGCATGATAGAGGTACGGGCAAACGGGACCGAGAGTACCCCCCTTCCGTGCTGAGCGTATACAGGGATTGACTAGTCTGAGTACCCGACACAGGCCGACAAAGGTCAAGTTGGTAAGTTGGAGCGAGGCCTAGCTGGCATCGCCATACCAAGGAGGCGACCTGTACTCTATACTTCTACTATACTACTATTCCTTTATTTCAGAAACTCTTTGACACAAACGCAACAAAGTTACAAAATCAGCAGTTTAGAATTTGAATAGACAACAAAAAAATAGTCAACTAGCTAAGATGACAGGGAGCCAATGCAGGACAGCACAGGGAGCCAATGCAGGACCTCCAACATGTAGCCTAATTTGACATTATGGTTGGGTATTTGGCCGATAACGGCGATAAGTCGCGCTGCAGAGCGAGGAATATACGGTCATATTAAATCATCAAACGTTGCAAGTCTTTATGCCTTATGGTGTGTGATCAAATGTCATGTGATCAAATTGTGTGTGGTCATGTGACGTGTGATTAAAGGTGCGTGAACAAAACGTCGCATAATCGATTTCTGTAAATTAGCCCTTGAACATTCAACAATCACTTTCTTAAGTGCCCCACTTTTATTGGACTCCACAGCTTCGTGTATGTCTTGTAAAAGTTCTCTCAGGAACTCTTCTCAGACTCTGCGAATGGATTCAAACGAATCGATCGAGAAAGTATTATTTGGATTGGGTCAGTATTTGTCTGACTGAAATTTATCAGATGCTATATGGATTGTAACGTTGATAAGACTGTTAAATTTTTTCACTACGCTCCAGAAAGGAATCTCTTTCACTGAACAACTGGTGATGTATCAGCAATTCTTCGAGTTTTGCGCCTCAGTATATATATATTGAACTTGACTGTGCTGGAAATTTGAGTTGCTTGCTGAGCCTGGCAACATCGAGAAAAGGTCTCCTCCATTACCTTAATCTCAGTTGTCCAGAGGTCAGCCGCCGTCCGTGCCATATTTGTTTATTCGTTTATTAGCCAACAGGTGACAAACCCCAACCTGAAACATCACACGCACAAACTGAAAAGAAAAACGAATGTAAAACAGTATCGTAAAACAGCAAAGCTAAGCGCCAGTACTTTTCAACCTTACTGCTTCAGCAGGTGATTGCTGTGGCAGGTTGAAATGATACTGGCGTGTAATACTTTCTGCTTTACACGTGTCATATTTTGTTGTTGTTAGTACTATTCATCAAACTGTGGTGGACTCTGGCTAATGCAAAAGTTTCTTACAGCGTGACCTGGAATATATTAATTAGACTATGTCCTGCTAAATGAAAATTACATTTCGAACTACGTAATTTTTGAGCGAATCGTTTCTCATTTTAATTCAGTGCTTACGCTTCACCAGTTCATAGCACAAATTCATCGCCGCATATCTTACTCTCGTTGTTGAATTGCCCATGCCTTGTAGCAAATGGGTTGCGCGATAATCTAGTGAGGTTGGGGTTCAAATCCCTGCCAGCACAGAAATTTGTTTTCAGATTTCTGCTCCATTTAGCCTCATAGCCAATTCAGCTGTAATGAGTGCACTGACCGTACACTGTCGTTGGGAAGTTTAGGCGGCTGGGGTGAGGACTCATATGCCGAGGCTAAGAACATGAAGTCGCTAACACTTCAAACCCATGGTTGCCTTTCGGGGCTACCTTAAGGGACTGACTGTTCTTCTTCGTCTGTAGGAAATGCAGTAGGAGTTTGTAATAGGGCAACTCAAAACGGCGGTACTAGCTTCGTTCCTTCTGAGTTTTCTTTTTGACGCCCAATGTTTTAAGGTGCATGTGTCTTTAATCTGTTTGTCATCAATACGTGTAAAGTATTGCTCAGTCCAGTTATTAAACTTAACTATTCCTGTCCCAAAATCTTCAGAAATACTGATGAACTGGCGTATACAGTCACACAACGCGCTCGTGAATAAGCCGTTGCCCTGCCCTTGGCTTTGGATTGGCACCATAGGCGTAGCTACATTTAGGCACGAGGAGGCAGTTGCCTCCTCTTGCTTTTTTAATGCTGGAACTTCCATTGACTAATGATCCCAATGACCAGGATTTTGCCAATGGTCTGTGAAGTTGCCTCCTCTTGAATTTAAGTCTCGCTACGTGCCTGATTGGCACTTTAGAAATTTGCAGTTTACTATTACGATTACGATTACAAGCGATGCGGCAATGGTATGTTAGTCGTTAGAGAGATCGACTGGGGTTGCGGTGGAGATTTTTGACTCACGGTGTAGAATCTTCTACCACCGATAACAGTGAAGACGGTGATAGGCGGACGAAGCGCTATCTGGTGTGTAGCTGTGGAATTAACCGGTATGTGGCTGAACGAACGTCAGATGATTCCCTTCAGGGATGGCAGACTGCGTGGATCCGCGGCCGACGATGGTGCTGCTCGGTTGGTCTCGTAGCTGCAACACGAACGAACGTTCTAGGAGTCTGGTTGCACGCCTCCTTCAAAGCACAGGGATCTAGGTAAGAGGAATTGAGTCTGAAATCGTTTGATTTTGTGACTCGGATGCGTATCAGTATACATGAATGTTGAATGATTTATGTTTATCTTTGGTGAAGATTGTTTCTTTCGTTTGATGTGATTTTGATGTATTGCGATGCGGAAGATGTGTTGTGATCTGATATCATCACATGGCTGACTTCAAACGGTGGTGTTTATAAAGAATTATGTAAATGGTTCCCATGGCCCCCTAACCACACGGAATCAGGCTCTCAGCGGGCCTTCTGTTTACAGATCTGCTCGGCACCAGCACCGAGTGCTCGTATGTAGACCATAAATTGTTAGGTTTATGATCCAGAGTGCGAGGTTGTTGTATAGGTTGTGCTACGATGTTGTGGCCACGTGGTATACTCAAAGAGAGGAGTTGTGACTGATGCGGTGGATCATATAACTCGACGTGTTTCGATGTGAGCCACTGTATACATATGATCTAGGAACCGATGGATCTAGGAACCGATGGATCTAGTTTTATGTGTTGTCGTTGCGTGTAGTAGATTGAAAGAGGAGCTCATTTCTAAGGTATTACAGCAGTTTAATCTATGTAGATATCGCATGATAGAGACGAGATTCGAACCCAGAACGCATCGGTGAAGAGCTGACTCATTAGCCACTCGACCACGGTGCAGTGTCGCTGTTACATAACCTAGGCTGATGTAGCGCCTTTACAGGTTCTTAAAAGAACCCCACAACGTAGAAAGGTAGACTTATAACAGGGTTATGTATTGACAGCCTACCAACTACATTGATACACGCATCCTTCTATCCATACATACATCCAATTCATGAATACCTACATGCATAGGCACAGATGAATGCTTGTGTGCGTTTAGCCATGTTTATAAGGACAAACGCATACACGCATCCATGCATATACGCATACATAGCCAACAGTTAGATGTATACATGTGAATTGTGAACATGGACGCGTGTTGTGATGATGTGCCACGAGTTGAGCCGTGATGTGTCGTGATGTGGTGCTTGCAGTGATGGTGAGATTACGCCATTTTCAATCATTAAGACTTGTGGCTATAATTGTTACGATAAATGACAAGATATTTCAATCAATCAATCAATCAATCGTTTATTTGTAGCCAAACAACAATAAACAATAATATTACAAATCAGATTGCACTTTTAAGTACGGATTGTTGAATGCCACAAAGGAAGGCCCTGAAGGGATCAAAGATCCCGCAAAGTAGGGACACCTCTATATAATTTCAACAGAATATGTGGCACATAATACCGCACATTGTATATACGCCTGCATCGCGTACAAGACTGATGTTACAGAATGTGTATGGTTCGTACAGTTGAACAGCGATGTGCTGTGAAATATCTTGTCATTGATTGTCATTTATCTCTACGATCGACGTGTTTTATTAAATGATTCATTGTACTCTGATGGGATTTATTATTTAGTTTCTCGATGAATGCTTGATTTGTGTTGAATTTGCTGCTTATGGGTATTTTCCTGGTTATTCGCTGTGTTTCCTCATCTATCTTTGTGCTATATATATCGAGTGTGTAATCATGTTGTTGAATGATCCCTTTTGTGCTGTTGAGTATTTCAGTGTTTAAGTGCAAATCTTTTACTTTTTACTTAGCTCAGTGTCATGTTTTATTTAACTTTCGCCAAAATGTTTAGATTTTCAGTGTAAGGTGCTTGTTGAGCTTTTGGTGAGTATTATTTTCGTTTGTTTGACGTCTTACTGCTTTCATATAAGGTTACTCTGTCACTTCTATGTGTCTGATGGGTTCTTTCTCTTTTGCTGCATCTCCGAAGTTTGTGTGTGACTACCTCTTGCACAGCACTTTATTCTTTTTAAGCATCAAGTGAACACGGTGGCTCATTTTATTTAGATCTATTTTGCTCTATGTCTTATTGAGACGAGGCAGCCTATTGGTTAATGCAGAGAGTACGGGTTCTAGCAACTGTGTAGGGACGTTGAACAAGTCCTTCACTCACAACTTAATGTGTCGTGTGTACTTCGGAAGGATGACAATATCATCGGCAATTGTATTTTACAAGCATGCTGATGTATTGAGTGTTTCAGTATTTTATGGTAAAATTTTTACTTTTTATTTATCTCAGTATCATGTATTATTTAAGTTTCGCCAGTCCTCAAAATGTTTAGATTTTCAGTTTAAGGTGTTTGTTGAGCTTTTGGTGAGTATTAGTTTTTATGACGTTTGTTTGCTGGGTTAATCAAATGTGGGTTTCCTCAGTTGTGTCTGTTTCAGCATTTTGTGTGAATGTATGATCATATTGACTTTAACATCATTTAGATTAGCGCAGGCAACGCCTCTGAGTAAAAATCTTGAACGGATGCTATATGAATTTTGTAATGAATGAATGTACTCATGTAAGTATGCATGTATGCATGTACTTACGTATGTATGCCATAACCATAATCATAACCATAATTTTATTGAACCAGCAGGAATTATTCAGTTGATATTACATAGAGTCTATATGAATGTTCGAATGCATATATGTATGCACTTATGTGTGTGTGCATGCATGTATAATTGTATATACATACATTTATGCGTGCATTATACGGATATTTGCTTTAGACATCTGCTACAAGAGCCTCTCAAAGGTCGTCATAAGCTACTCTCTTTCTTTATTGCTCTAAGTGATTCATTGTTCCTTAATGAAGGATTCCTTACGTTTTGCTGAGCGCTTGATTGCTGAGTGCGAGCAGCTATCTTCTTATGTGGATGACATGAATTCTTTGGCTCCACGTTGATAGTAGCTCTTCTTTCCTTGGCAATATATTACTGTCCTATCGCATGGCGTGCCAGTCTCCAACAACATCGCCAATTTGCGACCGTGAACGATAAATAGCAGCGATAATATGATTGCACTCCATCGACAAGAACCAGCTCTCAGGCTTTAGCTTTCTAATAGCCGGCGCTTCGAGCAGGTACCTGGAGTGGAGGCAATATTGCTGAAGTGCAAGGAACATTTAGAATGCTCTCATTGTCAACCATTTATGTGCGAATAAATCATAGTCACTTAGCTTAGGACGATATCAGAAAAATCTCATCAACTTTCGAGAGGTTGATTGAAGGTGTCAAGATACATTATAATGTAAACATACATACATATAAACCGACAGACAACACACATACACACACATACACGCATTCATGCATAAATGCATACAATCATTGCTCATTGATTACCTCATGCTCAGTTTTTTTGGGGTAATCCTTCTAGTATAGGCCAATTCGTCCATCAACCATAAGTGTAGTTTGGAGAAAGTGCGTTTTTGAACGGTAATTTTACACCTATCAGCGCAACCCGACTGCTATTTTGAATCGCTTGACAGTGTGGCTAAGAGCTCTAGACTCACAGTATCGATCCACATTGGGAAGGTCGGACTCGGTGATGCAAATGCGAGACAGGGTCTTTGTTAATCCGCAGGCTGTCAGTCACGCAAAGGCTCTTCGACCAACCGACAGACTACTAGCTAAGACAGACCGGTAATCTCATAGATATCCGGACGAAGCATCTGCGACCATGACTTCAGGAAGTGCCAGTTAGACAGCGCGGTTCTAGGACAATAACCCCCGGACATTCGACTGTTTCCATGTCTCCCCCGGGACAATAACCCCCAGGACAATAACCCCCGGACAATAACTCCCTATACTGATATATTAATTATATAAATATACAAATAATGTGTATTAATCATACAGTTTATATTTGAATTTATTAATTAAACATATGTATAAGAGAACTAAGGAACCATGAAATGTCACAGTATGAAATTAAATGCTATTTATTGTTAATTTGTTCGTCGAACTTAAAAAGAAAGGTTGTGAGCGATTCCACGTAGATAGTCAAGAACATTGCGCTCACTGTAGTTGCTAACGACGGCCAGAATTCTTGCATTGGAATCAGCATACTTCTTCCTCGGAGGTTGTGATGGGTGACCAGCCAGAAATTGGCTGCAGTGAACTTGTTGTAATGCTTGTTCTCTTTGAATAAATCCAAAATGGTTGGATGAAAACTTTATGTCTTTATGTCTACTCTTTGCCCGATTGACTACTGATTGTCTAATAATTAGTTTTGATGTTTGGTAACTCTTTCATGTCTACTAATTGTCTACTAATTGTCTAATAATTAGTTTTTGATGTTTGGTAAGTCAGTACGGGGGGTAATTGTCCGGGGGTTATTGTCTCGGGGGGTTATTGGAAAGATATCCGGACGAAGCATCTGCGACCAGGACTTCAGGGAGTGCCACTTAGAGAGCGCAATATGCGATCCAAACGCTGCTGCATTCGACTGTTTCCATGTCTCGTCCTCAATGCAACAGGGACGAAGAACTCTGAACATGGTGCAAATGTTAATCGTGAATGTAAGTCTGTTAGTCTTCTCCGGTAACTGTGACGTTATTAAATGCCTTTTACTAACTATAGTTGAGTTCTATGCGGCATCGAGACAGGCTGTTAAGGATCTAAGTTACACATAAATATGCCAAAACTACTAAATATCTACTAACCAGACAAGTGCAAAGTTCGATTAAACTTATAACACAAAAACGTAGACAATAGAGGGGCTATTATTTTGGGGTCTATGCGCTAGCATCTCCGACACTTAGGGAGCGAGACACTGTGATTAGGACGCAGTAGTGATAACAGGATGAAACGATTTTGTTGCGCCGTGATTTCTCGGTTTAGAGGATAAGCCGTTGATACAGACGCTCGTACGCCTCAAGGGGATGGGAAAGGTTTGCCCTGTCGTAAGTGTTGGAGATGCTGGCGCATGGACCTCTAAATAACAGCCCTAGGACCGAAAGAGTGAAAACGGCCTCTAGCACATTTGGCATACCACTGCATCAGTTCAATTGTATTCTACAGCAGTGTCTTAAAATGGTGTCATAGATTGAATACTTGAAAACATGCCATCGACCAGAATAGGATATGACTTATATAGATATTAAGATGCAAATATGAAGTTTTAAAACCAATTTTCTATAGGGCCTTTTATATAGCAGAATATAATGTAACTGTGCTGTCATTTTTATGAAAGTTCACTGGCGTCTGGCACTAGACTATTGTGCTACTTCTATATATTTATCAGGATGCTGAGGATTTGTTTTACCTAGTAAATGTTTCAGTATATTAAAAAATCACCGGACCAGAGATTTCTTCAGATCAAGGCCCTTGAAACAATAGGCTATTTCTGATAACAAGTGGTTGTCCACAAGGATCATTGTCAGTAAAACGACCCATATTTTTTTAGAGCCGAACTGTAGACACTAAAGACCCGATGATTCTGCATTTCATCAGAATGATCAGACATACATAGCCTAATTGCACGATTAATCTCGTCAAGAGAGAAAACAAGCTTCAGGTTATACGACCC
This sequence comes from Aporrectodea caliginosa, assembly GCA_020284085.1. Classification (NCBI taxonomy): domain Eukaryota; kingdom Metazoa; phylum Annelida; class Clitellata; order Crassiclitellata; family Lumbricidae; genus Aporrectodea; species Aporrectodea caliginosa. Next base: position 1,928,446 of record JACEVL010001024.1, read on the forward strand.
ACGAATATTTGGGTGTCTTTAAACACATATCTCAAAGAAATATTGCAGTTGGTCCAAGATAGTTTCGAAGCCGAGCACTTTCAATGGCATCAGACTCTAAAACATATGTCTACACACATTTATGTATCTTCTGCAGAAGTACTCGATTCGTAATCGTAATCCTAAACTCGAAATTTCTAAAGCGCTACTCTAAAGCTAAGCGCAGGGGCACCCGCTTATTCACGAGCGCTGGTCATATCCGACGGGATGTCCACTGTCCAGAGAGCGAAGTCCAGTTGAGGTCCGAGTATGGTTGCCAGAGAGACCAGAGAGAGAAGGCAGAGCAGAAGTTGCTAAGGCTGGTTTCGTTGAGGACGAGAAAGCTTCAAAGTCAGAGGATCGGATGGATTAGGGTAGGAATTCTTGAAGAAGTAAGACTTCAATTTGGAATGGAAAGCCTGAGGCGGACGCCGGACATCATTCATACTTATCGGAAAACATGGAATGTTATTCTTCTTTGTTATTTCCAATTCACAGGAAATCATAATACCCAATTCTACAGTAAACTCTGAACATTCGTATAAATGTTTCATTTCACAATTTGGTTCAACAGAACCACATGCCGGTGTTTGTACATGATCCATGTGAGTTAATATGCCTGTAGTTCTCACTTCAACAGGCTTTTGTGTGGCGTTTAGAAGTTTCGAAAATTTACATTACAGGCAGGCAGACACGTACATAATTACTAACATAAACACATGCACAGATCAAATCAGATATTGTTTATTGTTTCACAATTACACAGTTACAGTCCAGAGCGTTTCTGGAAAAAGTAATTATTAAAAGTTAGGTACAGATTGGTTGAGTAATTAGTGAAGGGAAACAATTGGGAGATCCAAAAGGGACCAGAGTCCGAGTATAGACAGGAATCCCCAAGCAGCGATATAGGATCAGTTGAACATGACAATTCCTAAGGCCGACAACCTCAAGTTACAATTAAACGAAATATTTTTTTATTGACGAGGAGTCAGACACCATGATACATATTTCAAATCTGTGAGATTGTAGAGCTGAGTTCGGCAACAGGGTCCACTGTTGAATGTTATTCTGAACTAACAACAACATACCTAATCATTCGACAACAACCAGCAGAAAGAGAATTGTGTGAATAATCAGTAGGGTAGGCAAACTTAGAGCAGGTATTTGAGAGGTACTCGTAGTCGACGAGAGAAGAATTCTTAGTAGAGCTCACATTCATATCAAATGGTAATTAGTAGGTGCATTCATAAAGCATTTTTGAAGGAAGCTAAGATTTTCAAGCTACGTATTTCCCACGGCAGATCATTCCAAGTCATAGGACCCTTGTGCTAGATCGAGTGTTTCCTGTAATTAGTGCGAAATCTGACCGGGCGGAGGTTTCCTTGGTCCTTGTGTTGCGATTATGTATCTCATTTGAAACGTGAAATAATCTTTAAATTTCAATGGTAAAGCTTTGCTGATATATCTGAACATAATGATCCCATTCTGCAATTTGTTAATCTTTTTAATATTCAAGATTTTGACTTGTCGAATTAGATGAAAAGTATGGACATTGTACTTGTTTTTGGTAATAACACGAATGGCTATCTTCTGTCTGTCCTGGTCGAATAGGATAACTCGAAGCCCAGCTTTATGTTGCAGTACGTCAGGTGTGGGTGGATTGGAGCATAATAAAGTTTGTGTAATGTAATTGTAATTGTAATCGAACATTTATATAGCGCCGCTGTGATATCAGCAGCGCTCTCGACCTGCATCAGTGCCCGCACCAGCGAACAGGAAAGTCTTAAGGCGTATCCGGAATTGAAAAGGTGAGAGGGCTAGTAGCTCAAGGCGAAGAGAGTTCCAAGCTGATGGGCCAACACGGGCAAAGCACCGAGAATGGGCCGTAGCAGAGCGCATGCGAGGGACAACCATAAGGCCGCGGGTCGAAGATTGCAAAGAGGCCCTCGCAGGTAAGGAGGAGACAAAGGTGCAAAAGACCTCAGGTAGGATGGGGCCACCCCAACAAGGCAGTTACGCATGAGGGAAAGGATTTTGAAGTTTACCCGCTGTTGGATAGGGAGCCAGTGAAGGGTATCCTGAATATAGCCTGAGATATGGGCAAACTTTGGAATGTCGCCTATAAGCCGAGCAGCTGCATTAAGAATAGACTGGAGTTTGTGAGTATTAGAGCGTATTGTAATAAATTATATGAGAGGGGAGCAGAAAGGAGATCTTGGCCATAATGCTCACATTTTTGCAATTTTCTTTTCAATATCATTAATGTGGACATTGCAATTAAGGTGTTCATCAATATGAACTCCTAGGAATTTAGCTGACTTTACTTGTGAAATTTATGATGCATATAGATAGACAAACAGGCAGGCAAGCAGACAGAAAGACAGACAGACAGACATAAATACCTACACTCGCTTGGGTAGTGCTTGTGCCTCATATTATAGCCACACAAGTGATGGTACGTTTGGAGAGAATTCGAATCACGCAAGCGTCAGTCTAAATTAAGGATTTCCATCTGTGACTGTATTATTCTCCTCACGCGTGACTTTCAAGAATCAATTCTAGATCAAGTGCAAGTATTATTACGCTGCAATTCTTCTGCTACTGTCCCTCTGGCCCGTTTTAATGCTCAATTAAACTTCGGTGCAAGTGAAATTGCAGTTGAATCTTATTTGAATATAATTTCTGCTTTTCATATAGCGTCGATAGATCGACTTATACATGTATATATCCGTATCTTTTGCGTATCTATCCTTAGAAATAGTTGCGCTGAACATCCCTTACCCTGCTACAATTCATTTTTGTGGTCGTCCTAGAAAAGTCTGAAATCTCATTCTCCGTGTCGCTTTGGAGAGAAACGCCTTGAAGCGATGAAGGACAATACAAATGAGAATCAGTTTAGTTGGACACAATGATTTCAAGACCTATCGCTTGTTTCGTTCACCACTTCGATGTCATTGAGTTGATCTGTTGAAGGGGCGCTATATAAATGTTCAATTACATACATTACATCAATTGATTGACAACCCTAAATATTAACATTGAGCAGTCGCATCGGGATTACAAAGTATTATAATTTGGCGCAATTTCTTCTCACTATACATGCATGTCTCTGTCAACATTGGTTTTCCTAAGCACGCGCCGCGGCATTTGCATTTGGAAAACAAGTGACGGCAGTGTTCAACAGATCCACTCAAATGAGCATAACAACGTCCAGCTACACGTTGTTCAAACAGATAATTGCGGTGCAGACGCTGACCCTATTCGATACAGATTGGTTGCGACACTGTATGTGTCATCATGGATTGCAGCTTTAACGGTCACGGGCTGCACTAATGGGATTCGTGACATCGTATATGGACAGTGACACAGCGCATTATTTCAGACTATATACGTTCCTCTTCTGCATCTGTAACCAGGAGACGACATACACTGCTCGGACCAGATGCCATAGAACAAACAATTAAGCTGGCCAGCTGACAATAGCCCAGATAATTATGTTTGTCTTGCCTCATCCCATTTCGCCTTCAGGCGGCGTAACAACGCCAACTATCGACCAACAGCAATAATTACTCAGCTGATAACCACACTCGACCGCCATTTCTACGCAGACGACGCACGCAAAACAGACTTCACCGTGTCCGTCTATCTGTCTCTGTCTGTCTGTGTCTGCCTGTCTGCCTGTCTCTGTCTGTCTCTGTCTGCTCGTCTATCTCTGTCTGTCTCTTGCTGTCTGTGTGTCTCTGCCTGTTCGTCTGTCTCTGTCTGTCTGTTCGTCTGTCTCTGCCTGTCTCTGTATGTCTTCTGTCTGTCTCTGCCTGTCCGTCTGTCTGTTCTGTCTGTCGTCTGTCTCTGCCTGTTCTGTCTGCCTGTCCGTCTGTCTGTCTCTGTCTGTTCGTCCGTCTGTCTGTCTCTGTCTGTCTCGTCTGTCGTGTGTCTCTGCCTGTCCGTCTGTCTCGTCTCTGTCTGTTCGTCTGTAAGTCTCTCTGTCTCGGTCCGCCTGCCCGTTCTGGTGGATTGTGAGTCTGGTTGCGCAGCGGTTGCAGATTAACTGGTCCGAAGTGGTTTGATGTATGAGTATGAGTTTAGCGGTGCAGCAGGCTGTCGGGAGATTGGATGTAAAGGGCGCTGAACAGCAGAGGACCGCTTCTGCTATCGGGAAATAATATGTGAACTGGACCTGTTCTTCGCTTGTGACGAGGACAGCAGAACAACCTACTCTATGAGAAGCCTGCGCTTCCACTATATTTTTAGTACTATAATTATTGTACCATATAAGTGATATCTGTTTGTCTGTCTGTCTACCTGCATGTATATATGTACTTATGCATTGTATTGTATCTATAAATTTATATATGCGCCTCTCGTAGTGCACCCCAATCAGAGGCGCTCCCAGTGCGAGAGACCGAGAGAATAGAAAGAGGTCTTGAGACAGCGAAAAAAGGCAATTGGCCCGCCAGTTAATAAGGAGGAACGCGTCGAAGGAGGGAGCCGATTCTATAGTACAAGGCCAATAAAAGCAAAGGCTGTATATATCATATATAGCCTATATATATTATATATGAAAAATTAATATTTTACATGAAAGCATTTTAGTTTTACGGCCCTTGCAGCCTCGGTTGTCACGGATTCATTGGCTCATAGCAGTCCCGTTGATACGCTTCAAGACCCACTGCGGTTTTAAGTCCCATCCTATATCGATCGATTAGCAGCTGGCGGTTACAGATGCCAAGCGGTAGGCTGTTCCAGACAGATGGCCCATGCAGCAACAGAGAAGCATCTTGTGCCGTAGTTCTTGTTGCTGGAATATGGAAGATGCTGTGAGTTGCCAAATGTAAATGACGCAGCGTTCCGAAGCATTGATAGGTAGAACGTTCGGGAGGATTTTCTTGAGGACGGTAGTACCAGCGCTCGTGAATAAGCTGGTGCCCTGCGCTTGGCTTTCGAGTGGCGCTTTAGAAGTTTGGAGATTACGATTACGATTACGTATAATCTAATCCAATCTAATCTAGTAATATCTATTGCGCCGTTACAAGCCGATGGTCACTAAGAGTGTAACTGCAATCAAAAATCACAATCCAATTGAGAAGCCAGGTCGAAATACGATAGAGCAGGGAAACCAGAAGCCAGAGAGTACGGTGGGTGATAATGATGATAAGTTATCTGCCCAAGGACAGTTCCGTTGTCTTTTATGCATTCCTGGGATGAGCTGAGTGAGATGGTTCCCCGTTGCCTTCCTCACGGACAATGGTTGGTGAGCAACTTGTCCAGTGTCACTATACTCAGTGGATTGAGGTAGATTCGAGACTGCAAGCCTCCGGTTACAAGACATAGGATATGTCGCAGCTGTCGCTACACCACCACGTCCAACGGTGGGTAAATAAGTCGAAAGAGATGAGTCTTAAGATTAGACCTGAATGACATCAAGGAATGGACAAAACGAACTGAACTGGGCAGCAAAATCCAAAGCATCGGACACGCGACCGAAAATGTCTGAAAGCCTGACGCTGCTGGGGTACGGGGCACATCTGACAACTGACAACTGACAACTAACAACTTTTTATTTCCAGAAGCACAATGCATATAACAATTAACAACAATTATAACTTGACAAATACATATCGGTGCATTGGCTAGGGAACAGAGGAGACTCAAAAGGGGCACAAACCCCGCTTAACTAGGGTCACCCTTTGTAACAATATTCAATTATGGCTGGTTAGTCAGTTGAAAAGAAAGAAAGGTTCAACTCAATAATGTTCTTAACTAAATAATAATATTGCAATTTACTAAGAAGATCAATATGTAAACAATTCGATGAAACAGTGTTAAATGAAGTATGGTTAATCCTTTAAGTAACTCATCAAGAGCTGCAATGTTCAGTGATCGAGTAAGTAATTAAATATATTCTTTATTGCACCAATTGCTTACCGCATTCTGGTTTACATTCTACAATGGTCTATAATCTCTAATGTTACATTTTGATTTCTATTGTTTTTCAAACTGTACTGTCTACAATGTTTCGGTCAAGAGTACATCATCTTAATAACAAATGTCTTACTGGCCAAACTGTCAGCAGCGGGTCTATCTCTGTAATGGGTACGAGGATGCATAGAGTATATATATATATATATATATATATCTTTTTCTTTATTAAGCGCAGGGCCTGACAAACGCACGGCGCTGTACATTTACATGTTATGCAATTTAAATCTTAACTACTAACAGAACAGACAGCCTGCAATACACGGCGCTAATAGCAGCCTTTAAAGCATAATAGCCCTAAGTATACGGGGCTCGAACTCGGTACCGCTCACTCTCCATGCCAGCGTGTTATCCAATGCGCTATCGCCCCCCCCATATAGCTGGATTTATGGTGGGTTTTATGGGTACGTGTAGTACAAGAGCAGGGCCGTTAATTATGGCCGAGTGCAGCAGTGTTCATTTATATGAGGAGACTGCACGATAAAACAGTTACGCTGGCTAATTAGAATGTAGTGATTTTGGGAACCGTCTTGTATACGGCGGATTTTTTAATGGATTATTTCTTCAGTGAGCAGCCAGTGCAGTAAATGTAATGTGAGCGTAATATGCTGATATTTAGAGTTCTTTGTAATGAACCTGGCAAGAGAGTGGTTAGAACTATTTGTACTTTATTCAGATTTCCCTTATTGATACCAACGACTAAGTGAATTATTATAACTTATAACCGTCATGTCTCCTGTAAACCAAAGCATAAGCATGTGAGATTAAGACAGCTGAGGTTAAAGAAATCTGATTTTGATTCTAGTAGGTAGAGTGGTCAAAGGCATGGGATTTTGATGTTGTATTTTTGATGACCTTTTGCACATCGGTTGGTGAATATGATTGGAAATCTTGAAGGATGGCAGAAACCGGTGGCAGGTATGACAGTTTGTTGGTTTCCTCATCTTTTCCGACCTTCCCGAAAGTAAAAAAAGTCGTCAGAGTCTATCTTTTTGCTGATGTGAGTTTTAGTGCTAAGGATCTACTGAATGCATTTATGAATGTATGTGTGTATGCGTGTATATCAGTCAGCCAGTGCAGTGAATGTAATGCCTGTTTGTGTGTAGGCTTATGTCGAATTAATTAATATCTCTCGATAAGTGCACATGTCATGATGAATATCCATGTGAAAGAATATATTGTTGTTTCAGGAGACCGAACGATTCCCTTGCGCCGTTTTTGACGTTGATTCCACTGCTGTAGGATTGCCTTCGTCGGCGAAATGAATGGCCAACTCATCTCTCCGCATTTATTGCAGCTCTCAGCGTTTATGCTTTTAGGTAAGGCAGTCCAGTATTTATTGGGGCAACGCTATTCAAGTAGTAAATTTTCTAAAATGCCGAAAAGAGACGGTTACTAAGCTTAGTAGGCGCCTGTTTCAATTTGCTTATTAAGTATGAGCTTTAAAACCCGAAAAAAGAAAAGTACAGAGTCCTGGATAAGTCCCACAGTAAAGTGCATGTGTGGGCTGTTTTTTTTCTATTGGTCTATAGCCAATTTATTTAATTATAGTATATGTGTTTTACGAGATCAATTAGACATAGTCCGTCGTTAACATAAGATTTCAGCATTCTCATGCAGAATAGAGCGTCACTATATCATTATTTAGTAATTACGTGACTCAACTAGAGCTAGTTAGTGAGTGAGATGTCAGTGCTGAGTGTTCTGTCTTAAATTCACCTTACTCATCTTCAAAATGTTGCGTGGGCTTGCATGTATGGAAGTGTGCGCGTGTGTGAGAAGTCAAGTGTTTCAGGCGTTCTGCCTTCACTAAGACGGTTACTGCTTACTCTTAAAGTTATGCCATGTACTCTGGTAGCTAGTATTGCGCTGCATTTCAATCTTCTCGTAATTAGTTTTCGGTGGAATAACAAACCCACGCACTTGCTTAACACGGATATCTGCCAAATCCAAATCCGAAATTCTATCAGGTGCAGAAATACTTTGTTCCCTCCTTAGAAAACACCAACTGCAACAGTCCTGTTGGCAACGATTCTTTCAAACTGTTTGTGATCATCAGATCGTATACAATGCCTCAATTTTCCTCATTACCTTCTTTGACTTCCCTCTACTACGGAAGTGATAATTGAAAAACATTTTCATTTCAACCTTACTGTAAACAATGTAAATTTTCATCTGGCAATGTCTTTGCCTCAGTGAACCTTGCTCTGTACTCTTGGAGTGTCAATTCGAACTCCTTCGAATACGGTTCTTTTACACGCCATGATCATCAAAGTCAGTGTAAATCAAACGATTTAGTTCCAGCTTTAGGAATCATTAAAGACAGCAATAATTTCACTCAAAATTGTTTTGAACATTAAAGCTTCATTTTATATAAAAGTACAAAAGAATTTAACCTAAACCAAAAGGCATTTTTGGGCGACACATGTTGCACTGCATTCTCAATTTTCTTCACCTCATATATGAATATACCAGTGACACCTCTTCTTCAGCTTTCATGCTTTCTTCCACTTCCTCCCTCTCCCAGCCCACTATCCTTTTGCCCTAAGATCTCTTTTGAACAATGTCTTTCCCTTTCAAAATGTTATCTTTTCTTTCAGTTAAGACTTCTATTCCAAAATATCCAGCAGCCTTTCTTTCATGTCCTGTCTCTTTTGCACGGCCTCCCTTCGCTCTTCTCTTCCTAACGTTGTTTCAGTCTCTCAAGTAATAGACTTTATGCCTCCAATTCTCTGCGGCTTCAAATTCCGCAGAACGTGAGTATCGTGTCTCGTCCGTGGCCTCCGCCTGTAATTACTCTTCGTTCATTTGCTTCCTCTATTGCAAATTGCAAATCAGCATGCCTTGTTGTCTTTAGCTCTATCATTTGTTCTATCCTCCTTCGTTCGGCTTCCGCTCTTCCTCCTTTCGCTCTCGGCCTGCTCCGTTTCTTCTGACTTCATTGCTATCTCTGCATTTCCATTTGTTGCTTTTACATTTCGATCACCGGCAGCAATGCTCTTTCAGTGGACGGTGTACGGGGTTTTCAGATGCTTCCTCAGCCAGTGGTTCTTTCGCCACTGCTTCCTGAAAGGCGTCTCGACTGCAATTTTTATTTGCTCTGCCTTCCAGCCGTACTTTACTTAGGCATGTTTCAACCGCTCTGTTCCTGGTCTCTTAATCTTCGCAAGTTTTTCTGCCAACAATCGCTCCGTTATAGGCGATCACTTCAATGATCCTTTCGGGAACAATAAATTGTTGCAGAATAAGCAAGTCTTTATACTGCCGGTAAAGCTGACGCCTTCAACACCATCTCAACCGAAACTCGCTTAGACCAGTTTTAATGCACTCACTATTGCATCAGTCTGGCTTTTTCTATAACCTAACTCATGGCACAATTTAGGCTGCTCCAAACTTTTCACCACTGTTATTGAGCTGACCGTCCAAACGTTTCCTATAATTTTTAGCTTGTATACGCAGCGTCAGTCATTCCACGCTCATATGGTTCATGAAGTCTGAAAACGAAACTTAGGTAATCATAGATGATTCTTTTAAAAGATAACATGTTTTGGGCAAACTTAGATAAACCGAACATTTCTGCAGATGTGTTTCCAATGTGGTCCTCACATCTTTAGTGTTTCAGACGGAAGATGTTTTTTGCACTAGATTACGATCGTTGTGTTCTGCTAATGTTTTCATGAATGGTATCGGTGATCTCTTGCATCATTAGGTGTGCGCCTAGCAACAGGAATTCTGATCTCAGACGAGGAGAGACTGATGAACCACCTTTTCCGCGGATACAATCCATCCGCCCGTCCTGTCCTCAACTCATCTTCAACCGTCAACGTCAACCTTCGCTTCTCGCTTCTTCAAATACAAGATCTAGTAAGATACACTGCCTTTCAAGTTTCATATAATAGCGGTAACGTTACTGGCAAAAATTATTGCATCTAAGAGCTTCACAACTAAAAGTATATAGCCTCAGAACTAAGTAGGCAAGCATCTCCTAAATTAACAAACGATTGGCATTGCTGTAATTGGTAGTAACGTTGGAAGAGGAACGAAAACAACGACGACAATACCTGTTGAAATGGTCCAGATATTGCCTTATTTGTAATATTTTAAGCCCTATTGTATTTTGTATTGTATTTGATCATTTATAAAGCGCATCTCACAGCATAATCCTTTCAGAAGCGTTCCCACTGCGAGGTAGGTACTCCGAGAAAAAAATGAAGGTTCTAAGGTCAGAGAAAGAGGCAGAGATGCTCCCGGAGAGGATGGTAGAGCGCAGAGAAGGAGGAAGTCCATTCCATAGATAGGGACATATGCAGGCAAAGAATCTGGATTGAGCCATTGTGGTCATAACACGGGGAACGTAAAGGTCAAGCCGGTGATCAAATATGAACAGGAAACGTAATCTCTGCCTTTTAGTTTATTCAGCTGTAGAGCAATTGAAGACTGCATATACATTATCGCCACGGTGTCAGAAATGCATAAACACATATTTTGTAAATTAGGCCTAATGACGAAATATTACTGACGTATTTGAGATATAGAATTGTGAAACATTCCACAAAGCACACCTTCAATTTTCTGGAAGCGACCGCCTCTCGTATCTAGAGTTTAAAAAAGCTTTTGATAGAAGCTTGAAAATGTCAAGGCGCGAAGAGTTTGAGACTTGTGCTTTGAATGGAAAACAAATTCCTCACTAAGACGCAGTACATCTGGCAGGCATTTGCCATGCGCGTTCAAAGTTAGATTAAGATGCAGAAAAGTTGCGATTCTCCAGCTGCATGTACATCTCGCCGTCCGCTTCCTCAGTTTGCTTTTGGAAGAAGACCTACCAATGGCGAACCAGGTGAACCTCTTTTCCAGGTCCTGTTCTACCAGTTGCGTCAGATACAGGTCATATTTCAGTCAACTCCTCGTTGACCTTCGTTCAATCATTCACCATAAAGCGCACAGATTACTGCAGTTCAACCTTTGCAGACCTGCCAAAGTTTCGGTTGAGCCAGCTGCAGCCTTCAGTCCGTCCTTAACAGTGCTGTTTCGAGTCATGTATGCCAACAAGCCGAAATATTTGCATTATATAAAAATACATGCAAGAAACACTCCACTGGCTTCCTATTGTCGAGCGAATATTATTCAAGATCATCAGGCAGAGGACATTGCCCAAGAGTTCGGAGAATATAAAGAAATTTGCAGATGATGAAATCTTTTACTGTAAAATCTATCAGCAGGCCTAGTCTAACCACTTACTCAGAATTAGTTTTTAATAGTAGAGCAATGAAAATAACCTGCTCAGCTGGTGAGAAGAATGGCACCTGGTGTCTAATATGATAAGTATGAAGTAATACATATTGTTTACATTATTCCTATAGCTAGCTATAGAACCCGTTAAATGAATTCTACGATGAAAGTAAGGGCCTGTCATTAGTAACATTAAACAGGCTTTTTGCGCAGTTACCATTCAGAGGGCAAGTGGGACTGCAGAGAAAATTAATGAACGTTGGAGTCTGCTATTTACACAAGAAGCTGTGAGAGTTATGTCGGGTCGGTAGCAGCCGCATTTACGTTCTCGTGGGAAGCATTGCATTTAATCTCGAAAGGACAGTCGGCTTATCGAGTGAGAAACAACAACATGATGGTGGAATTACGAGGATTCGAGTCGTATGAGGAGAGACTAATGAAATTAAAACGTGGAATTATGCAGACGCGAATAACGAGATGTTATATGGTAGAAACATTTGCATTTTTAATGAGTGGACCTGTTGGCCGTGTAGACCCGCACGAGTTCTTTTCAGTTAGAGATTACTTGTGGATATTGATCATGCCAACTTCCAATAAAAAATCGTTTTCGAAAGATGTGAGCATAGACACCGGAAATCGTTTTCGAAAGATGTGAGCATGAATTAGACAGTGGGAATGTGTGATTCTGTTCGAGTATTAAGATGAGGTTATCGGATGAACTGGATTAATCATCGTCATCATCATCAGTTTCTGACGCCAGCCTCGGCGATTACAAAAATGATCTCCATTGTCCTCGGTCATTTGTCAAGTCCATTGCTCTCCTTGGTGTTAGTCCAAGTGATGTTATGTCCTCATTTATATTATATGAGTTTCCGAATCGGAAATTGCTCAGTTCTGCTCTAAATTGATACTTTATTATTCTATTTATTTAACTGCATCTCTATCACGTGTTTTAACACCGACGACGATAGTACCATAACCAAAATAGCCAACAGTATACCTTTCTAACTATCGCAACAGCCACTTATCGGTTAACACAGCGATGATCACCAGTGCGCTTTTGACATTGTAAACCAAGGAGGCAATGATTGCAATGATGATACATGTAGTTACTAATACGACTAGCAAGTTTCAGTGGTTCCATGTAAATGACGACATCATTTAGGAAGATGTGCAGAGAGATAATAACGACTGCGATGACGGCGATGAGGATGTAACACGAGATGCGGAGGTTGCTGATGCGAGTGAGACACGGTGCGGCTGAAGCCCGATCAATGCTCCATCAGGTTCCGAGGGAGTGCCAGCCCATAACGAGTAATGGTAGACTCATGGAGATTTATATCGGGGCAGGCTGAGCCGCCGCCGCAGCTGTAAACGGACGGACGGACAGACACAGAGCGACCGTAATGTCCTCGGTCGCCTGTGCCATTCGACAGGGCCAGACGGAGGAGATATCCTCCCCAACAGAGAAGGGACAGTATGGCAGCCCAGGAAATCATTGACCTGATTACGGCTTGGCTTTATAGTGCTCCGTCGGTTGATGCCCTGTGCATTAGATAGCGGCGCTATATAAGCTAGTACAATTACAGTTACAATGATACGCTTCCATCTGGGTTTAGTTCGATGGATTGGATGGAAAAGAAGCGGAGGAAAGCGAGGAGGGAAACTCGGCTACAGATTAGGAGGCTTAATAAATGGCCAATAGTTGGGTGGCCAACCGTTTTGTATTTAACAATTTGGACTACAAACCGCGAATGTTATGTATGTATATACATATATAACATATCATATATATTATATATATGTTATATAACATATATATATCATATATAATTATATATGTTATATATATGCTATATATAAAAATAGAAATATAGTAACGTATATAACATATATATATATGTATATGTTACTACATTTATATTATATAAATATAGTAACATACGTATATTTTATTTATTTATATAAACACACACACACACATATATATATATATATACATATATATTATATATAGCCTATGTGTGTGCTTCTGTGTATCCCGCTGCCTTTCACCAGCCAATGACCATTAAACGCAGAGATATATGCACAGAATTCAGAAAGATGGCAGAAAGTCATAACATTATTCGGGTGCAGATAGAACTAATTGATTGGAGATAAGACAGAAAGACGACAAATATAAGACAATTTAATATCATATATACTTCATCAAACTTAATCGATGATGCATTTGTAATTGATGAATTGCAGGATGTGCGAAACCAAATCTTAACGACAACTGGTCTTCTAATTCTGGTAAGGCTACAGCATATCATAATCGTTAGCATCCAATTAGTTAAGTGACCTAGTTAAGTGTTGTTAGTTAAGCTAGTTATTCTTATTTCTTTTTTCTGAAAATGCTATTTGTGTATACTCAACCGTCATCCTTCTGCTAACATGGTACACGGGTATCCCTAACTTAGCGGGACTTCAGTCCTTTCTGCAGGCAGTGCAGGGTGCCCGATTGCTTCTCTCAAAAGTTAATAAGATAATCATGTGATCTGTCTGTTTTAAATTTCCAAACTTATGATCGGTGATTAATGATTATGAACACTTTATTACGCCACAGGGGCAGAACAATAACTAAACGATACAAAAATGAGAAAAACAAAGGCAACATCTAGCATTAATTATAGTCCAGAAAGCATCAATTATAGACCACAAAAGCTCAGCTCTGTGTACACAAGTCATCAAACTTATTATACAATTGTGTAATGGCATCATGTTTCTTCATGAATACCAAGGCAAGGCAATCATCATTATGGAAATTGTCTAATAGGAATGTCCAAAACAGATTATAAAGGGCAACATTTTCAGAATAGATTAAATGGAAATACAGTTTAAAACGGCGTAATTTCGCCAGGAAAGTGAAATTCAGCCTACCCAGTCCATTAATGAAACTTTTAACACTTTCCCATTTATTAAACCCAAATATAAGACGATATACAGAATTCCAGCATACATTTAATTCATTAGATTGTCTTGCTGACAAAGTCAAGGCAGGGAGAGCATAGGTCAAAAGGGGCAAGGAGTAGGTCTCTTGTAAGTGGAGATGTAAAATTTCATCTAAATTGGAGGCATGAGATGCAATACAATTACATGCCCGGTAGAACGATCGCTTCAAAGGATCAATGTCAAACATTACATTTCTACGGCCACCCATAAAATGTACACCCAAATACTTAAGGGAATCAACCCAGGAGATTGAGTTATCACCCAAAGACATCATGTCAATTGACTTGGAACACCCTTTACCAAATTGTATGCAGTAAGATTTAGAACAGTTAAACTTAAGCAAAAGGGCACTGCTGGTGTTGTAGCAAACATTCAGCATAACTTGGAGACCATTTACTGAAGGGGAAAGTAAAATAATGTCATCAGCATATATTCTGGATTATTCTGGATCGCTACTTGTAAACTATTCTCTGGAAACAATAAAAGGATTGATTGATTGATTAATTGATTGATCGAAGCATATCCAACATAGATCCAATATTAATATGAAAGGAAGTTGGTACTGATAACGAGTGAATCGAATCAATTGTTCCCTGTGACAAGTAAGTAAGTAAGTATATTCTTTATTAACCAATTGCTAATTGCACTTCGTTGTACAGCCATCTAATAAACACAGTTATAAAGTATAGAAGAAGAAGAACAGTCCCTTAAGCTAGCCTGAGGCAGCCACGAGTATTATATGTGTTAATTGGCAACTTCATTTCTTAGCCGCAATTCGGCCACTGTTTGCACTCTGACAGTGCCAGTCCCAAGCCTGGATAAAGTAGGAGGGTGACGCTAATGATCTTTGTTATCACACAGTGTCGTTAAACTGAAACTACTACTTTCTTAGCCGCGGCATATGAGGGTGGCAGCTTTATTTCTCTGTATGGACACATCGTAAGATACCTTATGCTTTGCCGGTCCTCAGCTCCACGATGTTGTGCATAGACCTCCTCCCCGCTCCCGTCTGCTGGGGCTGTGCCGGGCAGCAAGCTACTAGCCTTATTTTCTTGGGGTGTCTCGCAGCTAGTCTTCTCCCTCACCGTCTCACCCTCACACCGACAGTTTACGGTCATTGTACTCATCATAGCTGAGTTGGCTATGGGGTGCAGCAGGAGCAGAAATCTCGACCCAAATTTCTACCCTGGCGGGGATTTGAACCCCCGACCTCTCGATTGACAGTCTAGCACGCTAACCACTGCACTATCGAACATCCCGAGGTATTATAACATCCGAGCAATAAATGTTTTTCGCACGAGGCTGTCGGCTGGGGGGATTATATGGTCTTGCGCACGGGGGACGGAGGGAGTATAGTGGGTGGGTTTGGTTGGAGGGAGCAGTTGGTGCAGGACGTGGTCCGGGTCCGTTGTTCAAACGTTGTGGAGTCCTTTGGGAGGTAATAAAGGCGTATCAGTCTACGTATCATCGCTTGGAGTCGGTTCCTCGTTTACTGCCCGGCGAAGCCCCAACGGGCGAGGGAGGCAAAGGCACAACATCGTGGAGCTGAGGACGGGTAAAGCATAAGGTATCATAGATAGATAGATAGATAGATAGATAGATAGATAGATAGGATGTGTCCATAAAGAGAAATAAAGCTGCTACAGAATGCAGTGTATATGCACAATGTCTATATATAGGCCTACGCCAAACGACTATCAATATGGAGCTATTAACAATGTCTAGGACTATACGCGAAACGAATATCAATATGGAGCTATGAGAAATGTCTATAGGACTACGCCAAAACGAATATCAATATCAAACTACGCTTACACTTACAGATGTCGCAATTACACTCTAGGCTTGCTTACACTGTACTTGAACTACAATAATTACACTGCACTTATTCTTAAATTACATTAATGTTACTCTGCACTTCGATAATAAGTATAATGTAAATTATACTTATGTTTGCAATGATACTACGACTACGCTATTCTTGCCTTACATTTAGGTGAAGTACAATTGCACTAAGCTGCATTGCACATATAAAATCTGGCTTGTTTGGCAGTTCAAACTTTAGTACTTACAGTAGTAGCTACCTACAAGTAGATACACTGCGCTAATACTGCACTCTCACTACCCTTTGCCCGCAATTACATTTTACACACTACCTCTATAATACAATGGACTTGCATCGACTATATATTTTGTACCCACCGTACAATAACATGGAACTGCGTTAACCTTACAGAGAGAGTTGCAACATTATCGCAATTTGTCTGTCATTGTCTCAATGCTGAGTTTTTCTTGTTACGAGTTCCATCCTTCACCATCTTATCAATATCTACGACTCCATAAACACAAGTCGAACTATACTAAATGTCAGATATACTATGTTTATGCGTGAGATAATATCTCCTTTATCGAGATATTATATCTAATACAATTATATATCTTATATATATCATATATATAATTTTATATATCTTATATAGATCTTATATATATCTTATGTATATATTTTCGATATCTTATATAATTATATATATCTTATATATGTGTGTATATGATTTATATGGAGGCTTTTACATTTCATGTAGGACTGGATTGATGAGCGTCTTGCTTGGACGGATGCACTGAGTGACCTTGATGAGGTCGTTGTTCATGGAGGCAATATCTGGCGCCCAGAGTTCGCTGTCATCAATGGGTGAGATAATAGACAGACAGGCAGGCAGATAGAAGACATACAGACAGACAGACAAGTAGACAGACAAGCAGACAGACAGAAGACAGATAGAGAGACAGACAGACTGACTGACTTGACTTGACTGACTTGACTGACTTGACTTGACTGACTGACTGACTTACTTACTTACTGACTGACTGACTGACTGACTGACTGACTTACTTACTTACTTACTTACTGACTGACTTGACTTGACTGACTGGCTGGCTGGTTGGTTGGCTATAGCTGACTGACTGTTTCTTGTCTGTGGGGCGGATTATACTCAAGTATATAGAACAGGTGGTGCATCTTGTTTTGACAAGATTTTGCACCACCCGTTTGACAGGTATCACTGCGGAGACTGCTGACTGCCAATTAGTGTTCTGTAGAATAAAACCGCTATTTAAGAAGCACAATATGCTCGAGGACTGTACCTTCTCTGCAATGGAAATCGTAAAATTGAATTTAGTTTCACATTGCTTTAAAATAGAGTCTTATAAACGCTTTAACATTGTAACTGATTGCGGTGTGCCAATTATTAGAGTTGTCTTTCTCAATAAACGAATATAATTATTGTTATAAGCAGCTAAGACAGTTGGCTATATAAATTGGCTCGGTCATCTGCAAATCATCATAAAGAAAAAGATCTCGAAGAAGCAGCGGGGGATGTCCGAATGCTTTGCGTATGGCTGTCAGCATGAGGGATGTTGGTCAATGAGCGAAACCTATGTCGCGAGCACTTCACTCGTCGTCATATTCCATCTCTACGGCTGCTTCCTGTATGCTAGAACCTGCAATGGAACTTCTGTCCAACTGTTTTCTTATTATTCCTTTTGAGTGAAACTTATCTATCTTCTTGAGCTCTGCAATCGTTTAGGTTAATCATCGGCGCCAGCGAAAAGCTGTCCAAAGCGCTATATATATAGAAGTTCAACTAGGCCTACTCTTATACTGTTACAATGTTACATGTACATCTTTGGAACAGACTGCCATGCAACCTGCGACATGAGCTTCTTACTCTTTCTCTGCCTCTATTTCGCCAGCGATTGAACATCGTTGTGTTTGATCGTCGTCTAGTGCTATAATATCTGGCGTGCCTTTTGGTAGATTTCTGGTAGAGGCGCTATATAAATTTCACAATTACGCTTACGATATCTGCTGAATCATAAAAAAAAATCAAAATCAAAATCAATTTTATTAACCATCATGTCAAGAAACAAAATACAAATTATAAGAAAAAATACATGTAAGCCGAAAATCATCTAAGGATAATTAGGTTGAAAACAGTTGAGAAAGAAGCGACAAATCATTAAGAAGAGAGTCAAAAGAACAGGATAATATGGTCAATAAGGGAGACCTAAAGGGACCTACATGTAGGTCCCGCTAAGAAGGTCCCCACTTTCAATATTAGAAGAAAATGGCCAGTTCCCAAAAAATTACAAGGCAGTGGTGAGTACCATAGCAGATCAGTTCACAACAGGTCAATTAACAAAAGACAGACCATACAGTGCAATGAGTCAAACACCTTAATTGTATTCGGCTGACCGTTCACTATTGCAAAGGATTAAGATGAAATGCACTTTGAAAAAGCGCAGCATAAGTTTTCTCTTATAGCGTTGCAATCGTTGAATGTTCTGCGCAGAGCTGAGAGCATATACGGCGAGTACACGGAGTTCCAGGCGACGGTCAGATCGGACGGATCGATACGCTGGGAGCCAGGCGGCGTCTTCAAGACCATGTGCAACATCGACATCACCTACTACCCGTTCGACGAACAGGTATGTGAACTGGTCTTCGGGTCCTGGTCCTACTACACGACGAAGATGAACATATCGACGGATACGACGAAGATCCACCTGGACACGTACGAAACCAACGGGGAGTGGGAGATCACGGCAACCTCAGCCATGCGGAAGGAGTTCAACTTCGAGTGCTGTCCACACCAGAGGTTCTCGAACATACAGTTTCGCCTGGAGCTGCGCCGGAGGCACACCTTCTACATCATGAACGTCATACTTCCGGGAATCCTCACTTCCGCCGTTCTTCTGTCGATATTCTACTGTATCCCGGCGCAGAAGGTACACATAGGAGTGGCAGCGCTTCTCTCCTACCGCCTGTTCCTTGTCAACGTCGCGGATACCATACCAAGGACATCGGACCACGTGCCACTGTTAGGCAAGTCTTATGGACGTTTACCACGACCTGTGGTCGAGTATTTTAAATGGCGGTTGACCCATTGAAACGGGTAACGGCGGTGAAGGATCTCATCCAGGGGCGTAGCCAGGAAAAATTTCGGAGAGGGTTTAAGTTTTCGGGGAGGGGTGCCATTGAAATGATCGTATTTTTCTACATTTTTAGTTTATTATAACAGTAATGCATTCGTTTGAGGGTTTGAACCCGTAAAACCACCCCTAAATGCACCCATGATCTCATCCGATCAATTCATTGAAAAATAAAACATGGTCGAGGGCATGGTCGCTATAAAAACTGTGTTCACTTCCAGTTTACATATTTTATAGGACTAGATTGGCTCGGGTTTTAATTCATAGTGGATGACAGAGAATTCGTAGTTTCGATACAAAACCGTAGCGAACAACTGTTTCTGAATAAGGCTAACGAGGAGAATGGGACCACGTTACCTATAAATCTTTATTTATGTATATAAGGAGAGTATGCTTGAAATGTTCAGAACTGCAATGAAATGCAAAGGAATCATGTTATATGCGAAAAATAGAAACGTGATAAAATCTGAATAAACAAGCAAAAAGCAGGAGATTGTAACGGATGGCGAACACTGGAAGGCGATTTTCTTTATAGATTATTCAAGCTGTCGCCTTATCCTATTATTTCAATTCTAACGGATTAGGAATATCTAGCTAATTTTAATCGTAAAACGATTTGCTGATCGATTAGATTTTTAATTTATGTCAACGACAAGTTAACTAAGAATGAGTTTATTAATTATGAGTTTTGAAGACTATTTGAATTATCTGTTCATGACAAGCGATTTTCTCAAGTTTTTCACGATTTGCATTACACAATTGCAGCTGTTTAAGATATAAAGTTTAAATTGAGGTGGGTACTATAATAGACTACATGCAGTAACTTGCTGTAGCAACTTGCTGTGCTTTGATCAAAATTTGACAATTTCATGGCGCAGATATAACATTAATCAATTATCGAAATATAATTCTAATTGCTAATTGATTAGCTGCTGCTAATTCTAATTCTAATCGATTAGCTACAAGATTTTGCTAATTCTAATTCTAATCGATAGCAAATTTCAGTAATTTCACATTCTAATCGATTAGCAATTTAACTAATCGTGTCCATCTCTGCTAGATGTTTGTTTAATGGTTACATTGAGTGCCTTACCCTTGCAATCTCTGTAAGTGAAATACACAGGAACTTTATGCCAGATAATTATTGTTACTAAACCAGATCCACTGGTATCTGTATCACCTGTAACTTAGTGGCACAGGTATGTTTATAACAGTGGTTGAGCTACAGGGATGCATAGCCTAATGCGCGTGTGTCTCTCTATCAGCTGCTGAATTGCTTGTATCCAAATCTACAGGTATCTACCTCACCTGTACAATGGCAATGCGTATGATAGGTATATTTGTCCAATAATTATACCTATTACGACTGTGTTGTTACATTGATATATCTGTTTACGTTCTATGGAAATCAATAAACACATTGATTGATTGATTGATTGACTGACTGACTGACTGATTGATTGATTGATTGATTGATTGAGGTATTTCTGTGTCAGCTGCTGAGTTGTTTGCATTCAAATCTACAGGTATCTACCTCACCTGTACAATGGCAATCACAACGCTAGCCATGTTGGCAACGGTCCTCGTTGGCAACCTGTACGAGACGAAGGACAAACCGGTCCCTGACTGGGCTAAGAAGGTCTTCTTCGTCTACGTCGATCGGTTCCTGTGCCTCTGCAGATTCAGCCAATCAACGAACACCGGAAGCCAGGTGCATGCCGGGATCAACGGGGAAACGAGCGAAAACGGAAGTACTTCGAACGACCTGCAATTGGATAGATTTCGTCTCGTCACCCTTCTTAATCCGGTCGCAGTCAAAGGTCATGACCTGTCACCGACCGATCACGAGGGTCGACGGATAGAGGGGCAAAGGTCAACCGAAGGAGGAGGGCCAAGGTCGAGGTTAGATTCGTCATCGGCCAATTTTATGTCGCGATTTCGTCAATCGGTGCAGGTGGAGGAACGGAAGGCGGAGGTTGCGGATTCGAAGCCGAACTACAAGAAGGACTGGATGGAGGTTGCTGCCGTCTGCGATAGGTTCTTCTTCTGGTTGTGCCTCATCTTCATCCTAGTCACGACCTCTATCCTCTTCCACCCGCTGGCCATGTCGTCCCGACTCACCATCGATGAGCACTGACCCATCAGCGAGTATGTCTGGTAAATCGTTAGATAGTATTGGTCGACAAGCACTGGTTGCTGTACACGTCGCTTAGCTGGAATCCAATGACTATTGAACGATGTGCACTGATCGTATGCACCAACAATCGAATGACGGGCCATTAAGACTTCCCTTCGGCATACAGATGTATGTGTGTTTACAAACAAAGGAGCATTGAGGGGTTTCTCTTTCCATCTTCCTGTCTCTCACTCCCTGTTTCTGTGCATTGAGAAATCTTAACAGTTATTACGCCTCTACTTTTAGAGTAGTCACAGAGAAACATATTACACGAAGCTTTATTACGCAGTACTTACAGAGCAGCAATGCCACAGCGCATTGCTGTGACACTTGGCTAACTCAGAAGACGTTTACAGAAGACTACTTGCACTATCCTAAATCACACATCACTTTACAGTGCACCACTTACACTATCATATATGTAACTCATGGGGCGACAGCGCACTTATGCTGTGCCAATGCTGCAATTTAAAAGACAGTTCCAGTGTGATCTACGGCCTCTAAGTACTTTCTTATGTCTCTCTGCTCTTCATTGGTCCCTGGCTCTCTGCCGTTGCCTTTGCATCTCTAAGAACTCCGTTGCGTGTATTGGAATATTCTGCTTTTCGTGTTTATATCTGTGCTATTAAGTAAGTAAGTATATCCTTTAGTACCCATTTGCTAATCGCACTTTGGTGCACACTGCACAGACATCTTTAATAAACACAGTTAAACATTTAATAGCATCATAACAATAAATGTTTTGCGCATCAGGCATCTTCTGCTTCATAGTCTTCTTGTTTCAACTTGCGTCTCGATATACTTACCTACTGCCCGAGAGGATATTAAACTTTATTCTCCCACTCTACGCATCATTAGCCTGGCATTGTCTTTTCACTGCTGTATTTTATTGGATGTTTATGTAGCATTAGGCTCTAACATCTTCTATACATGTTTCTGCTTTCCGTTGCCTTAATAAGATCATACATCACTGACGACTTTTAAAATAACTTTGGCCAATCTCTGGAGACTTTGTATATAAGTCTTTGCGAGTTAATAGTTTATGTAGCAACACGTTCATTCATTACAGAAAAGAGGTAAGCAAATGTCGGCAATGATGGTTATAAATTGATGAGAAAATATGACTTAGTTGACAACTTTACACTGGACTTCATAAGAATTTATTGCAAGGCAAATATCATCGTCGTGCCTATTTTCTTTAATGACTTATTAGATAAGTTGATATTGAGGGAGTCAGAAGAATGAATGCAATCTGAGAAACTGCTTTCATTAGAAATATGCGGAACAATGCATGAATGAAGTTCACAAGTGAAGTTATTGTGTGAATGTTTCTAAGGATGACTGCTTCATCAGCAAATCTCCACATGAATCCCAGACATAACCCATCGATCGATAAGTAAATATACCACATAATCGATAGTTATCGGGAGATCAAAATCTTTAAAGTCAAAGTATGTACTGGGTTCCGAGTAGAGGCATGGCCCCCTAACGTCACTGTGCCAACGACAATGATTTTCTCTGGCGTCTCTGATGCGCGATAAGTCTGATGAGACTCTGATGAGACTCTGATGAGACTCTGACAAGTCTGTCTTGAAGTGGCGCTATACAAATTTGCGTTTACCATTGCCATGATCATAATGGCGGCTGTAGGTCTTGATTGTAGCCCATGCGAGCAGAACCTAGAATACACCGCTGGCGGGGATATTAATTTTAGAACTTCCTTTTGTCATGTAATGTAATAAAACATTAATTGTATTGTATTGTATCGGTAATTTATATAGCACCACTCTCAATGCTACACCAATCAGAGGCGCTCCCAGTGCGAGAGACCCCGAGAAAATAAGGCTGCCTTTAAGCATCGAAAGGATGCAGGGAGGACCCAGCTTGAAGCAATGAGCGAGACTTGGGAGGAAGTTGGTTCCACAGAGTGGGGCCATTAAATCAAAAGCACGAAATTTGGTCATGACAGCCTCGCCCGCGGGACAAGAGTTCAGGTCGGACAAATGAGCGCAGAGGTCGAAGTGAGGCGGCCGAGGTCGGCTGGCGGATGAGATCAAAGAGGTATTTAATATATAGCGGTTTCAAGGTAGACCTAGGCTACCTTCCAAAAAGAGCTTCGTTTGTAAACTAAACAAGTGTGACTTACGAAAACAGAATATCCGTGTTGAGCTGTATCAAGTGAAACAGAACGTACATTTAAAAGAAGATTAGCGCATTACTTCTGACAATTCCTTCCAATGGTCTCTGATCCTGGCAACATGTTTGTTTGCCTTAGCAACAGCCAAAGACTTAAATCATCTTAGCTCGGGAAACAGCAGGTGACGTCACACAGAAACACACACACAATTATATATGTATGTGCATACATGTATGTATGTATGTATATATATAATTATTATACATATACAGCATTGTTTTCTCCTTCATTTATATGTATATGAAAATTACGTCACTGTTTAGCGAACAACGATTGTTTCCTTCAGCCATAAGAATTTCGGGAATAAATATGAAGACATTTCTCTCCATGATACACATTGTTTCTTTTTCAACGTACCAGAAGGAATTATGACGTCATTGTTTCCATGACAAACAATTATAAATAATTCATAATATGTTACCGTGGTAAAAGTACTGTATTATACCCTTAAATCTCAAAGTATCAAAAATTGTACAATTATGACGTCATTGTTTTCTTGACAAAAACGATTATATTATCTAAAACCGTAAAGGTTTAAAAATGTAGGCCTAATTATGACGTGACATTGACGTCATTGTTTATGTGACCAGTCATTCTCTAAATGTGACTACACGGTGAAAGATTGTATTCCTCTAAATCAAAAAAGCGATCCTTATTAATAGTAGGCCTACTAGTAATAGTATGATTTTGAATACAAAATCGCCATCATCGCCTACAGCTGTGTAAGAACGAAACTCCCTCATACCTCTCCGACCTCCTTCAAATTCACTTGCCCTCAAGGAACATGAGATCTTCAGGAAACCGAACCCTAGTCTACAACTGCATCAAGATCCTTCACCTCAGCAGTCCCTCGAATATGGAACAATCCTCCTACGGACATTAGAAATTCTACAGCCCTCGCTGTCTTCAAGAAACATCTAAAAACTGAACTTTTCACACAGGCCATCTTTAGTGATTTACCCCTGCTCCTCAAAGTGCTTCTGAATCGTTGCTTCGAGTCATCGACTGCTTACGAACTACGGCACTCAAATCTCTATTATTATCATTATTATTATTATTACCATTATTATAGACATCAGTGATCAATCTCTTGAACCAATACAGACTATATTGTAAATGCATGCTGTAGGCAATTCATAGAGATCGGCCCTTCTCAATTCATATAAAACATCCAATATCCAATAAAAAAATCTAGCAAATTGAAACAACCAGTAGGTTACAACTGTCATCAAAACAGTTCATAACAATAATATTCAATTAATCTTATGTTCCTCGCCATCCTCGGCCTTACTTAACCAGTATCAGGCTAAAGCTTCTGTTTATTATCTTATATTAAAATATTTCTCCGTGGATGGCTTGCCTTGTATACACATAACAAGGTTTTAAGTTTTAACGAAGTTTCCGCGTCTGGGACTTGGCCTCAAACATTGATCTTTTTAAGCGATCGATCCCAGTTGTGATGTTTGCTTTGCATTTGATCACCGACCACGTTTTCTTCAATACAATCTGCAGTCATCAATTTCGTAGTTGATACAATGCAGATTTGTTCATCGAGATGCAAATCGTCACCCAAATCGTCTTACATCCCAATCTGAGTCACATTATCGCTCAGTTATCAGTTATGGACACGATGCCGTCTTCTATAATTTACGTTATTAATCACGCTCTTGTCTAATACACTAATACAGTACTGGCAGAATCACTAGTAGACCTGGTCTTAAAGCTCAACCACAACAAATCCTTTGAGATGTTGATTCACCGACCTTGGAGGGGCGTGACCAACCTGGCACCCACTACTGTCACGCCGGGACTGGAAAAGGTTACCAGTATATGTGGTGATCCCGGGTGTCACAGTCTCAGATAGCTTAGATTTTGGGGGTAATGTCCAGCGCATGTGTTGTCGGGCGCGCCAATCCCTCTATGCAATTCTCACTCTAGTTACTCGTGACTTGCATGGTTCTCACCTAGACGATGTAGTGAGGGCCACAACACTGGCCAGGATGCTATATGCCTCCTCAGCTTGGTGGGGCTTTATTGGCCAGAGGGACCGAGAGCGGCTCCAGTCCATTATGCGCCGCCTTATCCGATTCCATTACCTCCCTGAGCATAGATACACCCTCCTTTGAACAGCTACGTGCTAAGGCGGATTCCGGCCTCTTTACTGCTGTCCTGGTGGATGGGTCATGTACCACATGACCTGCTCTCGTCGATCAAAGCCGCCTTCTACCGCCTGCCCCCACGGGTCCATAACCCCACAATCCCTCCGGCACATGGCATGGTGAGGAAAACTTATATCATTAGGATGATGTATCGGCTTTAGGATTTAGGATAATGTGTGTGATTTAATAATATTTGACTGCCTTGATCAGCTCAATAGATGATGTTTATTACCATGTCTCATCTTATCTTATGTTATCTTATGTTATCTCATGTTATCTTTAACGCTATCGTTATCGTTATCTTTATCGTTATCTTATCGTTATCGTTATCGTTATCTTTATCGTTATCGTTATCTTTATCGTTATCTTATCGTTATCTTGTCGTTATCGTTATCGTTATCGTTATCGTTATCGTTATCTTTATCGTTATCGTTATCGTTATCGTTATCGTTATCGTTATCGTTATCGTTATCATTATCTTATCTTATCTTATCTTATCTTATCTTATCTTATCTTATCTTATCTTATCTTATCTTATCTTATCTTATCTTATCTTATCTTATCTTATCTTATCTTATCTTATCTTATCTTATCTTATCTTATCTTATCTTATCTTATCTTATCTTATCTTATCTTCTCCTTATCATACTTCTCTAAACTCATCCGAATCTGTCATCGAGTTTGGCAAATGGCTTGTTCTTCTGTTTATCTGCAGGACAGGAACGCAGTGTCTCACAACTCCGCCACTACCCTACCTGTGGTAGTGCCAGTCCCAAGCCTGGAGAAAGGAGGAGGGCGACACTAATCATCTTTGTTATGACACAGTGTCGTTAAACAGCAACCAAGCTGTGCCTCACCTGCCATCTTAACTCCTAAATTTATCCTTTGCATTGAACTTTGCATATTTACACAGTTTTCTCTGTTTTAACAGTCATCATTCATAATATCATTGTTCATATTATTCCTCAATTTTTATGCATCAGGCAAGTAAGTAAGTAAAGTAAGAATATTCTTAATTTGACTACCAGCAAACGCACAGTACCTTACAGAAGAAATAAATAATACAAACATTTATGCAAAGTCATATAACATTCTCATAATAGAACGTCTTTTTGCATCAATTCTTGGTAGGGTGAGATCATGTGGTCTGGATCGCGTATTGTATGGAGTGACCTTACGGAGAGGGAGGAGGTCGTGAAGGACGTGACAAGGGTTTGAGAGAATTGAACGGAAAAGAGTAGAATCAGCTCTAGAACAGGGTCGTCTATATGTAGTCTTGTCGACTCTATCTTTAAATCATGCAACCCGCTTCTTTCCTCTTCTTAACTAGATCTCACTTTGGACTTTTTTCACACCCGTATAAGCTTTCCTTTGTAGCCTACATACAGTAATCATTTGCTTCGAAGACACCTTCTTCCAGTAATATTTCATCCTCTTCATCTTTCACGGCAGTAAATGTAAATAATTATAGGCTACACGTTTCTCTATAGCGACCGTATGTGGCCTCGACCCCGCACGTTTTCAATTAATTAACTGCGTGAGGTTCTTCACCATCACTACCCAGTAAAGAGCACATTGAAGCAATCATTCCTTCTTTCTGTTTATACTCCTATCACTCTTGCAATCCAGGCGATACGGAGAGAGACAGACAGACACAGAGACAGAGAGACAGACAGAGACAGACAGAGAATTGCTTTATTGATCATCATTAGCAATGGTCAGTGTTGGGTAAACTCAGAAAAGAAATGAATTAAATCAAAACTCAACTCAAAATGAGTTAAAACTCAAACTCAACTCATCCTAAGTGAAATGAGTTAACTCAAACTCAGCTGTTAAATGAGTTAAATCATCAACTCACACGTCTCATGCTAGCTCGATCTAATCGAACGTTGTACAAATACACAGTTACCAGGAAATGGTATCATCGGTTTATTATTACTAGTAGGCCTATAACTGTTATTGTTATGAATGGGATAATGGATAAATCATATTATTATTACTGACTCACTGAGTCAAAGTAAACACCACAGTCCACGTGTTTCACATCTCAAACATGACCGGTATTAGCTTTAAGCAGAAGAAGTTTTTCAAAGTTGGTGTCTGACAGCCTGTTCCCTTCGGCTTGCTTCAATATAATATGTGCCGAGTGCCGAATAGTGAGTTGATTTTAAAATAATTTACAGTTACAACTCAAACTCACAGAAACTATGAATTAAATCAAACTCATAGCTCACACTCTTTAAGGTGAGTTAACTCAAACTCATAAATCACAGCAAGTGAGTTAATTCTTGAGTTTCAACTCATCTGAGTTAACTCATGCCCGACACTGGCAATGGTACACATTTCCAGTACAGTCACATAGTGAATATTATGCATTCTTATGTGTGGCCTGTTCATTCATGAGATAATTATGTCTTTAGTTCCCATTTAAACTTATACACAGTAGGTAAACCAGTAAGTTCATTTGGCGAAGAATTCCAAAACAAATAGGCCTACAAAGAGGTGATGCAGTGCAGTAGATTTGTAAGATTGTTATCCTACATTAACAACACGTATCTGGTTTTCAAGATGTATGAACATCAAGCATTTTGCACTCAGCCTAACTCATAGCTGTAGCTAGCGAGGATACCCTCCAAACGAATCGTCATTAATCTAAAGCGTATATCGGAAACAGCTTTGACTTTTCAGTCGCTTAGGCTACAGTAGCCACCTTCTACATTCTGTCATTCAAACGTAGGCTGCTTCAGTAACTCTGCCACATTTATCAGTTCATCATCTCCTAAGGAACATGTAAAACGATATGTAGCCTTGGGCACAGCAGCCTAGTCCTCTTTGGCTCAGCTCCAGGCCTACTAGCTGTGCTTTCACAGCGAGGGGGGTCGTGGAAAGGGCAAGGGCAAACTTGAGGGCAGCAAGGCGAAGGAGACAGGTATGAGGGAGCCAAAACCAAAACAGCATTACATGTAGGTGTCGATCGAGCTTAGGCTACCACTGTATAACACCACTGCCTTACTCTGGTGGTAGGCTATATAGTAAGTCCTAACCTGGATAAAGGAGAAGGGCAATGATAATCTTCTTTCACAGGACACAGCGTTGCTAAATAGGAATTACGCTACGTAATAGTGGCTTCATCATCATCATCATTATCATCGTCGTCGTCATCGTCATCATCATCATCATCAGTCATCATAATAATAATAATAATAATAATAATAATAATAATAAAATATAATATAATATAATATAATAACCACAGATTGCAACAACAGTAGCCCAGGACTGAACGAAGGCTTATAAAAATATTGAAAATAATAATAATAATAATAATAATAATAATATAATAATAATAATAATAATAATAATAATAATAATAATAATAATAATAATGAAAAAAAATAAAAAATAAAAAATAATAATAATAATAGTAATAATAACAATAATAATAATAATAATGATAATAAAAATCATCACCATCAAATCATCATCACTACCATCATACCATGACGACAATCAGTTCCTGACGCAAGTTATTGGCGGATATAGATACGAATTACATGATCTCCGTTCTTTCTTGATCATTTGTTGTCAAAGCTAGTGCTTCCCTAATGCTTAGTCCAAGACTTGTCCTGTCTTCTTTCAAAATTGTCTATCCAGCGTTGTTGTGGTGGGTGTTAATCTGTTTCTCTTTTATTCCAATTTAGCATAGGCCTATAATGCCTTATGTTGGATTCGGTCAACTAGCATTCTTTTCACATGACCAACAGATCATCTAACAGAGTTTTCTGCATTTCCAGCAATTATTGTGGAATTTCTTCATTTTTTCATTGAGAATCCTGCAATTTTGCGTAGCCAAGTCTTTGTGTCTGCTGTAAGGATTCTTTTCTCGTCTTGATTTTTCAATGCCCAGTAAGAAGCTCAGACGGCAAGGTGAGTACTGGCAACTTGATATGATGGACAGAGGTTAAGATATATGAAGTCGCTAACACTTCGTACCTAGTAATATTAATTGGGACTAGTTAA
This sequence comes from Aporrectodea caliginosa, assembly GCA_020284085.1. NCBI lineage: Eukaryota > Metazoa > Annelida > Clitellata > Crassiclitellata > Lumbricidae > Aporrectodea > Aporrectodea caliginosa. The sequence continues at coordinate 1,958,210 of JACEVL010001024.1, forward strand.
TAATTATATTGAACTGTTTCGTTTGTTTCTATACAAGTTGCCCTTTAGTGTATGTGCATTTCTAGCTAAGAAACTAAAATAAAACAAGTTCGAACTGCAGAGAAGAAACGGCGGAAATGGATGAAAAGAATGGACCTGACTTGAAGATAAAGGGCAGAGGACGATGAGCAAGTGTGACTGGTGCGGGAAGGAGAAATCATGTAGGGCTGGGTTGTCGGGTAGGGCCACCGCGTAGACTAATGAAGACAAACTTGCGCCTTTTTCAGTTCAGATTAGTTACTAATAGCGATAAGTTAGCCTACTGTTCTGGATGGTTTCGAATTACATACATAGATGCATTTGGAGTCCAGTTACTTCATTTTGCCGATGATACTCAGCTTTTCATTGCTCTGTCACCAACGGATCAGTATGGCAAAGCAGTGCCGGTACTTGAAGAGTGCCTCTCTCCAGTGCATGCATGGTTCCACTTCAACGGTCTTGCCATAAACCCTGATAAGTCTGAGGCAATCATGTTTGACTCACGACAACGACTGCGCTCTTTGCCTTCCCATTTCAGCGTTAACCTTGCTGGCACTGTTATTCCGCTATAAGAAAAACTGTCAAAGCACTTGGGGTCACGCTAGACAGTCAATTAACTTTGCGATCCCACATAACAAGTGTTTGCAAATTTAGTTTAATCAAATAGAACAATAGGTCACATAAGACATGCTCTTACAAAGGAAATGTCACAGACCATAGCCTACTCTCTTTTCGGTTGTCTTCTTGATCATGCCAACTCTGTGTTTGCAGGCATATCAAATCTTGAAGTCAACAGTATACAAGGGAGACACACAACAATAAAGTGGATTTTGTAGAGTTGAATATCACATCAAGTTCTGCACCTTCTTAACGCTTATACAGCATTCATTTTTTGCAGTCTAGCCTGCACAACGATACAGCTTGCAATATTATGCCAAATATACAATGGACCATACATGGGAATGACTAAGCTATGACCTTCCAGAAGTATCAATAACCAGATGTATGTAATAGGTTGCTGCAAGCTGTTTCAGACGTTCTTCTCACAAGTATGATATATGTCCAGGTTCAATCCCAGCTCACAGCAGGAACAGTACGAACAACTCATCTTTGATTCCGAACATTCTATTTACATGAAAAATCACAGCTTGGTAGCTTTCGCTCCTGTAAAGGTTTCTCATCTAACTCTCTCTGTTTTCTTCCATATCTACAATTCATACCTCCCTTCTAATACTCTTCCAATGCAAGTATGGTCTCTGAAACGTTCCCCATTTAGCCCGCAAGCAGATGTCTGACCACGTGTACGCACATACAATATCCACGTGTATATTCTATGCCCTGTAACATTAGAATGTTTACATAAAGAAATAAGGAGACGCAGATCTTGTAGCTTTAACCTTCAGTCTTTGCAAAATAAATCGAATACAAATAGTCATGTATAACTATTATGAATTTTTCCTATGAATGTACATAGGAGAATTTTCATCAAAAGGCAAAATAGGATTATCAGTCCTTCATCAACACCGGTCCTTGGCTAAATTGCTCACCCTGAGCCAGAGGTGACGGATCTCCAAAGTTTTGCAAATCTTAAACTTATGCCTATCTGACGAATTTATAACCGATACTCGCTATTCGCTATTAAGAAATTAAGAAAACACATGACATGTATAAAACAAGATATGGTCGATTACTGTAGCATTTAGGTGGCGGATCTCATAGTTAAGGTAGCGGATCTCAAATCCGTGGTGCCGGAACTCAGATCCGGAGAGATCCGGTTGAATTTAACTACTGCCCTAACTAGCATTACGCAATTACGCAACTGTGTAAAGATTTAAGCAGCTCTCAAAAATTTTTTAACCGTATAGATTACTTTTGACATTCTAGATTACTATTATTCGTTGAATTTCTAATGTGCAGACTTTATTACTGTACATTGTACAGTCAGTAAAACATTTCCCTTCGCCGACATAGTGAAGACTCTGCAAATTTCGTGGCACTTCTGAAATTTCGATCACAGACCGACACTATAGATTAAATCATCGTAAGCTAATGTCATCTGGTCCACGCAAAACCCAGTACATAAGTCCGTTGATTCAAAAATCAGCTGATCCACCTGTGTGGCCTGTGAGTTCGAGACATTATTGTGTCAGAATGTCGTGCGGCTAGGTTGTACACTTTATTGTTTGATGCGAGCACAGAACAGATATCGGTCAGCTTATATGCTATGTTGATAGCGTGAGCAACCCGGTTCTCAGCATGTGGCAAAAGAACAATTTATAGGGCCTAACTGTCATCCCAAGTTTTCCCAACGCTTGACACCACTGGCGAACTATTGCGACACTCGTAAAGCAGCAGCTTTATGAAGTTGGTTTCTGTATATGTTAAGGTATCTTGATAAGGACGATTTGCTGCCGACTTTTCAATCTGGTTTTCGTAAGGGCCACTCCACGGAGACCCTGTTAGTTCTCCTCCTCTCTGAAATATATCTATGGGGCTATTGATAGGTCACAGGTCATCCTCTTAGCATTATTTGCTGTCAGCACGGCGTTTGACACCGTCGATCACGATATCATTCTTAGGCGCCTATCTACCTCGTTTGGCCTTTCTGGTAACTTTCTTGACTGGATTGTTTCCTACCTCCATCACCGTTCCTTCTCTGCGGTCTACGTGTCTACTAGGACTCCATGTGTTCCTGTCCCGTTTGGCCTGCCCCAGGAATCTGTGCTGGGCCCTCTTCTCTAATTATATTATTTATAGTGCTGATACTGGTCCTCTCCTGGCCTCTTGCTGAGCCTTGCTCTGTGCTGAACCAATCTAATGCGGGTGACCTGCAGGCGTTTTTGCATTGCCCTGCGTCAGCAGCCATTACCGAAGCCCGGGCCATGAACCGGGCAATGGAGGCTCTCGAGGCCTGGATGTCCTCCAATCGCCTGCGGCTAAACTCATCTAAGACCCAGTTCACTTGGCTTGGCACGCGCCAGCAGCTCGCCAAAATTGATTTGGAGGCCGCCCTTGCCCAGGAGTTCCCGCAGATTACTTTCTCACAGTGGAAAGAAATTAATTAATTGATAAATCCAGGCAGGCTATCAACTTTATAAAATAAAATTATAGGCGTGTATGTAATGAGATCGACAATCGTCATGAAAACTGCAATCTCTTAGAGAAAATAACATATCCAAAATTAAGTGGCCAAGGGCAGCATTTTCGGCCGTCGCCCCGGCGGTATTTCAGCTCCGTACGCCATTGCTCTCTCATCCTTTGTCCGGGACCTTGGTGTCACATTAGACCAAGAACTAACGTTCACGCGGCATATCAGCCTGCTATGCCGCGATTGTGTATACCAGCTGGTAGCTGCGTCAGCTTAGAGAGGTCTTCCGTTCCTTAACCTTTAATGCTGCCTTAATGCTTATCCACTTCTTTGTTGTTTCCCGTCTTGATTATTGCAGCGCCCTCTGCATGAGTTTTCCGGCGACTCGGGTTGGGTGCTTGGTTCGGGTCTTACGCTCGGCGGCACGCTTTATTGGTTGCATCCCAAGATTCCGCCATGTTACTGACTATATGCGGGATGTCTTGCATTGGCTTCCTTTCCCACAGTGGATCGCTTACCGGATCTCTTCCTTGGTCTGGCGCTGATGTGGTCTCTGTTTATCTACAGGAGCAGTGGCGTAGCTATGGGTTGTGCAGGTTGTGCAGTGCACAAGGGCCCACGGCGGTCAGGGGCCCCCGGCGGTCAAGGGCCCCGGTGGTTAAGGGCCCCCGGCGGTCAGACCGTCAGTGCGGCTTTCCTTACAGAATGTAATCAAATCAACGTAACCAAGTCTAAATCTATATGTACAGCGTACGCACTCAAGTTTTATTTGCATTGGCAGAGACTGATTTCTGAATGCCCAAATGCGTGATTTAGTAAACAACCGGTATGCCATAACCAAAATCTTTTAGTAGTTTTTAATCTTTGGCCAGAATTTTGATGTCATGTCCTACGTCACGGCGGCGTATTAATAATTTACATCTGGGTTTTTGTTCATTTGTTGATATTTTCCACTACGGCACTACACAGTATTGTCAATCACAAAAATTGTGGAAGCAACCCATGGCATCTCAAAACTACTACAATCTCCGCAGTGCGACCTGAGTAAAGCAAGTGATCACTGATCAAGGCATCGCATGAGAAATTTCAGAGCATGCGGAATTAGTACGATTCTATCCGCGATACTGCTGTTAGTCTAGCAAAAGCTTGGGGCATTAAAGATCATTTCGCTATCTTTCCAGCTCAGCTGCTGTAATTTTCAAGCTTTCGTTCGAAGTTGTCAACGACGTCAACCATCTTCGAAATTGCACAAATGTTACTCGTAGACCATTAGGCCCTATGCTCTGTCGTCTACATTCAGTGATGTCTGTCTGCAACATGTAGTTGCTGCTGACTTTACCTTTGACTGTTACAACATGTGAAAGATCATTTTCAAAACTGAAGCTCATCAAAAACTATCTAGGCCTACATGTATATGAAGTACCATGTCAGAAGATCGGCTGAGCGACCTGGCAATGTTGTCAATAGAAAATGAATAGGCCTATCCCAAAAAGCTTGATACTTCAAAAGTGGTGGATATTTTTGCGCAAGAGAAAGCGCGCAAACGACCGTTTTAACTTTTAGCATTCCTCTTCTTAGATTACCGTAGACTATAGACTTGTCAAAATTTGATTATCTGACCTTTTATGTTGTATGCAACAGCATTTTTTGCACAGCGTTTTTGTTTGAAATCGAATTGGGGAGGGGTTCAAGGGGCCCACCACCAAAGCTCTGCACAAGGGCCCCCAAAATCCCTGCTACGCCACTGTACAGGAGCACCACCCTCAGCAACCAGCACCGTGGTTCTCCTCGCTCTTCTAGGCAGGCTGAGGTTCTTTTCTCCCGATCGCGGACTTCTATTCTGCAACGCCGTGCTTTTTCTGTTGCTGGCCTGCAATCTGGAATGGGCTTCCTTTGGCACTACGCCTAATGCCGAGAGCCCTTCAGATCACGTTCTATTCTAACTTCAAGACTGTTCGGACTTCGGGTCGGGTGCGCTCCTAAGTAGATAATCTTGAAGGGGCGCTATGTAAATCTCTGTAATGAATGAATGAATCATAATTTGCCAAAGAGCTGATGTAAAATGTTATTACTTTTAACCAAAAAAGATTACAAACCAACAAATAAATTTGTTTTCTTATGCTTTAGTTAATTGCTTTGATGAGTCTGTCTGTTTCTAGTCTACGTTGGTTGCTAGGACTTTGCAGCTGAACCCATTTAAAAATCAAATTATGAAATTATCATTATAATTTTCCAAAGAACTTATGTAAATTGTTATTACTTTGAATCAAAATGTGGTCTCCAAAATGCACCATTACAAACCCCTAAATGAAAATTTTTCTTACCCTGGGGAGAGGGCACAGCCCCCAGACCCCTCCCTCAGAGTTCTTCAAAACTGCGTAATTTTATGGAAGACCTGGTTACGCCACTGGCCCTAAGGCGTGGCTATGGGGTTCATCCCAACTTCATGGATCTTTTCGTTAAAACGGCAGCATTAGTCCAGCACCTGTATCACCCTTAACGGGTTAAGCATTTTTATGACTTCTGAACTTGTGCACAGCTTAACTGTCATAAAGGCGAATATTGTAAATGACCGACGGATATTCGAACTCCAGATGACATCAGATGAACTCCAGAGATGACAGGATTTCTGCCACTGCTCACAATTTTACATGCATGGAGTCAGACTGAGTCCCCCGTTTCTCTCAGATTACAGCGTTCCCCTCGGGAGTTTTCCACAAAGGAAAATTTGCCTTTAAACTGAAACACGTTTCAGGACTTCGCAGTGAACTTTGATGTTTATACGACATATAATATGAATCAGACCTGAGTATAACATACACACATATGGGTTTATTACATATATGTATATATATATATATATATATATATATATATATATATATATATATATATATATATATATATATATATATATATATATATGTTGCAGCATTTAAATAACGTATACTAAGATAAACAGAAAGACAGAAAGGCAGGATGACAGACGGAGAGAAAGATACATAGAGACATAGTTAGAAAGAAACACAGACAGACAGAGCATGAAAGACGCCGCCCCGTAGATACATTCCGTAAGACTCTGTAAGATTTACAACCTAGAGAAAGTCAAGGCGAACTGTACGCTCTATGTATAGCCTGCCTCTGACCTCTGCCCTTTGGTTGGGATATTGCTTTCCCTGCATGAAGCCATGATGCTCCCAAAGCAGAAAACACATACGCACAAGTACAAACCTCATACCTCAGCAGACACATAATTATACACAGGCATACATGCGAACGTAATACCACGTGAGAAAGAGACAGAGACAGACAGACAGACAGACAGAGACAGAAACAGAAACAGAAACAGAAACAGAAACAGAGAGAGCGAGAGAGAGCGAGAGAGAGAGAGAGCGAGCAGAATAAGGGTGAGTGACAGACACACATACAGACGAGAAGTCGAGAGACAGATGCAGCAACAAAAATAAGTTACGGAGAAGTAGAGAGAGACAGAAGCAGAGATACAGAAGCAGAGAGAGAGAGAGAGACACACACACGGAGAAAAACGAAGACATAGAAACAGATGCATGACACAGAGCAAAGAGTGAAAATTAGAGTTAGAGCGAGCGCGAGAGACAGTGAGAGAGAGACAGTGAGAAAGAGACAGAGAGAGGCAGAGTGAGAGAGAGGCAGCGTGAGAGAGAGCGAGACAGAGACAGAGAGAGAGAGAGAGAGAGAGAGAGAGAGAGAGAGAGAGAGAGAGAGAGAGAGGCAGTGAGAGACAGAGTCAGTGAGAAAGAGAAAGATACACAGTGAGCGAGAGATGAGCGATGAGACAGGCAGACAGTGAGAGCCCTGGCTGTGCATGCGTGTTGTACTGAGTTATTCATGCAGACTACAGGAGACTCTCTCTCTCAGTGTAGCTGTCTAGCACATCTCATCTGGACAAACAGCTTCAGCCTGCGGTTGGATCGAAACATCGAGACACAGCCACCGGGACTTAGTGTAGCAATTAGCTTCCGTCGGAAACATGGCTTCCCCGGCAAACAACTTTTCCGAGGTAGGATCATACGCTTCTATAGCTAAGAAAGGCAAATCATAACGAAGACAATGCCTTTCCCAATTAATGCTCGCAATCATTATTCACTTGGCTTATGAGTGAAGCGATTCAACCGACTTTGGCGCCATATAATATCACGGACTATATATCACAGAGTGAATCAGGCATTTTTTATTTTACTGCTGCTGTTGAAATTGCCATTTTCATTGTTATAGCCATTGTGACTATCATCATCATTCAACTTATTCTTAACGTCGTGATCTCGCGTGCATTCTATGCCTCTGCCTCAGGGAATGGATTAGATTGCCACTCTCTTTTCGTCGTAGCTCAAATTCACTTCTTTCCTTCAAAGAGCGGCTAAAATCTCACTATTCGCCTTGGCTTTGAAGCACTTGGATTTCTAACTGCATCTTCCCCTGGAGGCTGACTATATATATCCGCACCTCAGATTCACATTTCGGTGTGACCGTGCCCGCGTTACAAATTTAATAATAATAATAATAATAATAATAATAATAATAATAATAATAATAATAATAATAATAATAATAATCTCGAGATTTCTACAGCATCCAAGGAAGCGAAGGTGCGGACAGTGCGGGAACCAGCTTAGTCACAGACGTTTAGTTAAACACAATCGATAAACAGGCAAGGTCAAACTCGGTTCCAGGTCAAGATCCAAAGGTGCATGTAGGTGAAGACAGCCGTACATCTATTATAGTGGATGATTTTTCAGAATTGGATTGGATAGAGAGAAGCAAGAGGAAGAGGTGGTATGATCATAGAATTTGTGAAAAAGGAGTGTTTTAAGTTTCGAATGACAAACCTGTGCAAAGCTTGCAAATCTTGGTGAGCTTATATGATTGATCAGATAATAATAATTATTATCGCAATTCTGGCGGTAGTTTATTCCAGCTATTGACCTGGAGCGATTTTCAAATTTAGTGAAGAGTTGACTGAAGAAGGGCGGAGAGATGTTAGCATGGAAGAAGAGTTGGGGTGGCTGGATTGTTTATATAACTGACGAAGATAGGACCGTAGTTAAGTTAGGACTTTGCATTCTGTTCGTTCAGGTACTTTGAGACAGTGGAGTGGTTTGAGATCAGGAATGCTAAGGTGATGTTTGTGGTTGTTAGTGTCAGACCAGCGAGAACATTCTGGATAGCTAGAAAGCCGTTTAGTTGGATGGAGTCTATTTTCAGGAAGAGTGAATTGCAATAGTCTAGTTAAGCATGAAATATGGATGCTACGACAGTAGATGCGGTTTTGAAAGTATCCTAATCATAGTGTGCTGATTCTAAAAAGGTCAGGAATATGCATGAGGCAAGAGTGGTAAAGATTGATGATATTATCGGAGAAGCTAAGGCTTTGATCGAAAATAACACATAAGTTGCAGACAGGAGTATGTTTAGTGACTGTGTGGGTGGATTCAGTGTCAAAGTTGAGGAGAAAGAGGTTCAGGAATTTTCAGCTGGTCACGCAAACCTAAAGAAATGAATTCGGTTTTAGACGTGTTCAAGCACAGGAGATTATAATATTATAATATGTCATCTAGGAAGAGATTTGGGTATGGAGTCAGAGAAACTGGTTGGAGAGAAGGAGATGATTAGTTGAGTGTCATCAGCATATTCTGTAGATGATTAATCATCTGAGCAACTGAAGATGCTTCAATCAGATAGCTCAGAGTGAGGTACTGCAAAGTATGAACAAATGAGGTCCAATAACTGAGCCTTGTGGAATTCAGCAATTGAGTGAGCGTGAATGAGGCTTCCGATGTGTGCCACTTTAACGATGAGCTGCATTATCTTTCGTGGTCATGGTGCTCATGATCATTGTGTTCATATGGTATCTCTCATGGCCATGGTGTTTGTGGTATCTCTACAACTTCTCTGACTTGACGTGAAAAAATTGATGCCACTTTTAGTACACGTTGGTCTCTAAAGTGTTAAAGGAGCAAGAACGGGAGAGAGTCAGGATTGAATCCAGGTGAGAGCAGCGTCATTAAAACCGAACCAGGTTGAATTCTTTGAACTAAGATGTTGTGATCATCATTTCTCCAGAGAACTAAACAATAATAATGGTATTGAAGGCTGCAGAAATATCGAGGAAGCAAAGGCAATAGATGATCTGTTGATGAAAGATGATAGAAACAAGCTTATTATCAAGCTTAGGGACAATGAGTAGGGTTTCGGTTGCATGCCGTTGGGCTTGGATTGAGGAATGAGTTGGAAGTCAGGTAGATACTGATCCGAGTAGTATATTAGTAGCAGTAACAGCAGCAACAGTAGTAGTGATAGTAGTAGGATAACAGCAGCAACAACAATAAATAATAATTATAAGTAAGTAATTAGTAGTAGTAGTAGCAGCAGTAGTAGTAGTAGTAGTAGTAGTAGTAGCAGTAGCAGTAGTAGTAGTAGTAGTAGTAGTAGTAGTAGTAGTAGTAGTAGTAGTAGTAGTTGTTGTTGTTGCTGCTGTTGTTGTTGCTATTGTTGTGTTGTCTTGTTGTTGTTATTATCATTATTATCATCTTAGCAGCTGATTGTTTTATTCAAAATATTAATGATGATGATGATGATGATGATGATGATGATGATGATGATGATGATGATAATGATGATGATGGTGGTGATGATGATGATGATGATGATGGTGGTGGTGGTGGTGGTGATGATGATGATGATGATGATGATGATGATGATGGTGGTGGTGGTGATGATGATGATGATGATGATGATGATGATGATGATGATGATGATGATGATGATATGATGATAATTATAATAGCAGCAGCAGCAGCAGAAGTTATTATAATAATTATTTTTTCCACGGGTATGATAATAATGTACATGGGCCCATAAAGACCGCATTTTTAGACCCTCTCAAAATCATTGTGCAAATGGCTGTCTAAGAAATTTAAACTGGTCGATCTTAACAAACAACGTGAATGTTTCTTGGTCCGAGTTACATGGGCTGAGTGAATTGGGCCGAATTAATTGAGCCCAAATAATTGGGCTAAGTTATTTAATATTATTTTCCATTGTCCTGCGGTAGCAAATTCCACTCCTGGTTTGTTACATGCGCCGCTCCATACAAACACGTGGGGGCGATTCATTGTGATTTATATCATCGCCTTCTCCGACGATAAATGGTTGTTGGTCTCACCCGCTTTCCTAATGGTGGGAACCCAAGTGTTGGCTATCGTTGAAATTAAGTCCAGTTGTTGTATCGCTGCTGAAAAATGTTTACTAATCAGCCAAAGATTTACTCGAGTACCAATAACACGCTGGAATTAAAACAAAAATTCACTACCTTTCCTCACTTCATCTTGCATCATTCTATACCTTATCTAGTTAGCTTTCTGATTAGTTCTTGTTGACGTTTGCTTATTTCAAAGCACCTAAAACCTGCATCAGGTAAAGCAGTTGAACCCCCGGTGCTGAATAAAATAAAACCCACATTAGAGTATTGAGGGAATCTGCTTCAGTACCGGTACTTGATCAAGGTCAGGTCTAAGTTCAGGTCAAAGAAGTCAATCAGGGTGTGTATCAGTGTTGTTGTCGTCGAGTCTAGAAGAAGGAGGAGAAGGAGGAGAAGATGAAGGGAAAAAGGAGAAGAAAAACAACAACAAGAGTCCCTAACGCTAACTCCGAGAGGCAGCTATGGCTAATGAAGTGTTAGTGACTTAATTTTCTTAGCCTCGGCTTATGAGGGTGGGTGTCCAGTACTCTCTGTCTCTGTCTCTCTGTCTCTGTCTGCATGTCTGTCTGTCTCTCTCACCGTCTGATCTTTCAACCGAGATTGTACTTTCAGCCTACTCATTATAGCTGGGTTGGGTAGGGCGCGCTGGTGAATCAGAAATATCGTAATTAATTTTTGGGGATTTCAACCTCCGATCTTTTGTTGACAGTCTAACACGCTAACCAATATGTCTATGCTATCACGAGATACAGCAGCATTTTAAAAAAAATCTGAAAATTTCAGTGGGAAGTTCGTTGTAAAACACTTGATAAGAGTATACAACTACATGATAAAGTCTACTCCACCTTACACAATCATTGTTTACGTGTATCTAGGTACACGTATGCGATTTATATTTTTATATATTTCAATTTCTAGTCTGTAAGTCTGTGCGTTGGCATTTCTGGCTTGAGGTTAGGTAGATGTATGTCTGCCGATAAGCCAGTCAGCGCTGTTTGTCTGTATATCTCGCAAACGATCACAATATATTTATCTGCAAGTCTAGTTATTATGCTTGTATATAAGAGGGTTTTTGCTGCTCTACCAACACTGGGATCAGGTATTTAAATAACAGCAAGAGATGTTGTAGCCGAGGCCAACGAGGCCTTGGTGGTACAAGCGAAGGCCAACGAGGCCTTGGTGGTACAAGCGAAGGCCAACGAGGTCTTGATGGTGCTTGGGTACGCACGCGGTTATTCCTACAGCCCAGATGTTGAACAGCTACAGTTGCATGAGAGGAGAAATTACTCGACAGCATTGGCCTATCTTGCACCTAATTATCGATTTCGCCAATGGATACCATTTGCGTTAAGATGAGAAGAAAGTCTAAAAGTGTGCACCCAAGATGACGATAACAAGAGGTTCTTCTTTTTCCCACGTTCCAGAAATCTGTTAGAAAAACTGTTTTCTTGTTCGGTAATTTGACTCTGAAGTTCAGATATATCATCGCCGCATCAATCTAGTCTAATCTGTATCTAATTTTAAATATCCCACTAAATAATTCATCAGGCATGGACATTAGAGGTCTGCGGGTAGAGCATTTTTGCTACCCGACCCGTACCCGTAACACAGGACCGTTACCCGTACCCGTACCCGACCCGTACTCGAAATTACTACCCAACCCGACCCGTACCCGCGGGTATACCCGTACCCGTACCGTACCCGCCACGTAATTAATAGGACTTCCTATGATGCCAGTCCCTACCAGTCCAATGGTCTTACAAAGCATGTGGTAGTAATAATAATGGTCTGACGATCACAGTGATGATTACAGCAATTATAATGATAATAATAATAAAAACAATAATAATAATAATAATAACTTGTTTTGGGGACTACCCGCAGGAGACAGCACTAACTTTAATGCCTCTTTCAGCGTCTTTCAATTTGCACACAACGGTTCAATGCTGTTGCTTTTCATTGCACGTTTGCACATTTGACTGCATGGTGAAGATGACCTTTAACTCCAGAACGACAAAACTCATCGGATAGTTTCTTAGTACCTGGGGGATTACACTCACCTCGGGCGATTTAAAAATATAATGATACTAACTTTAATGCAGACAGCCATAACACGGCAGTTTTTAGCAAAATACCGCTATTTGAATAGTTTAAGCATTTGTCAGACGGAAAGGGGTGACAGACTTGGTGTTTCAACTATGCCTAGACTCAACTACCGTAACTGTATCAACCTGTTTTAAAGGAAACACGGCTGATGGATTGCCAGGTTCGGCGGCAGCAACGGTTACTCCGACACAGGCTGTCGGGACTGAAACTCAGATGAGACATATGTAAAAACTCTACGATCGGATTCTGCTAATGGAAACAAGCTATTTTGTAACTGTAAATTGAGCATCTATAAATGAATGTCAAACTCACTAAGGCGCACGGACATAGGTCAACACAAGGATATGGTACTTAGACAGGCTACCGCCAGTTATAAGTTAGTCTCTGAAGGTGCAAGACTCACAATTACATGTAACCCCAAAACTTCAGTTCGGTACGGGTAAAACCGGGTATACCCGTACCCGTAATGCTCTTACCCGTACCCGACCCGTAAAATGTCTACCCGACCCGTACCCGACCCGCGGGTACGGGTCAGGCGGGTACGGGTATACCCGCAGACCCCTAAATTGGACATACAGTAGTTGATAACAATTTCTCGCCTTATTGTCGCTCTAATATGAGCTCTTCGTTTCATGGTTTAATATTGCTTAGCATTCACTCGTAACTCTTGTTTAATCACAATACACCTGATAGCGGTGTGACTATCAGTTTTTTGTCGTTACCAATAAACGAATATAATAATAACACACTGCATCTAGACTTTTGCACGATAACCCGCCAGCATTCTACAAACTCTCAGCTCTTCCACATTTGCTGTCGTTCACCAAACACCATTCGTCTCCAGCACCGATATAAATCACTCCTGAGGCTTTCCAACATTCGAAACCAAAGTAATTCCTAAACTGATTCGTCCAATCCGCTACTTGTTCATATCTTTCAACCCAAACACAAATCGCCATAATGGCTTCCCTGCATTTATTCTCTATCTGGCCTCCTGCAAACAACGTCACGGTGTTCATATGATATCTCGCATGGTCATGATGTTCATCGTATCTCTCGTGGTCATGGTGTTCAACTGTTCATGCAATATCTTTCGTGGTCATGGTGCTCATGATCATTGTGTTCATATGGTATCTCTCATGGCCATGGTGTTTGTGGTATCTCTACAACTTCTCTGACTTGACGTGAAAAAATTGATGCCTTATGTTTTGCTTATAACTAGCGCGTAAGAATTTTGTCCAAGCCTGTACGTTTAACCTGATATGTTCTGCTCTTATCTGGTCTACAGTTGGCACTGTCAGTATTGTTCCTGCTCTACCCTACTGTGTTCTTATGGGGCAATGCACAAGAGTGGATAGAGCGCTCAGCCTGTAACGCTAGGAATATAGGTCAACAGGTTCGAGCCTTTATCCATGTAAGGACATTAAGCAAGTCTTTCACGCACAGTTGCTCAGCGCCATCGATGCTCAGTTGTAAGATCGTGTGTGGACTTCTGCACTTTGGAAGAAGAGCAATATCAACGCTCTCAGAACGCTCTCTGACTTATTCTATATTAACCTGAAAACTGTTCTTTTTGGCCGTGCTGGAGTCTGGAGCACCTCTGAGTAGTTCCCTTGAAAAGGTGCTATATAAATCTCCTGAATGAATGAATGAATGAATCAAATACAGTTGCAGTACCTCCCTTAGGGGTGTGCGGTCTCACAGAACATAGGGCTCTAAAATGTCACAGAAAATCAACATCAACAAGACATCCTAATAATAATAATATTATGGGTCCGATTAAATCTTCTCTTTTTTTCAGTCAAATAAAAATCAAATGGTACCAACAGTCTAGTTTGTTTCATAGACGTATTAGATTTACCTGCAGTACTTGTTAGCAATCTACTAAAATAAAATGATTAGCTATGTAAAACAATTTGACTTGTGTTATGGGGTCCCGTACAGTATACTCTGCACAGGATCCGAAATAGACTAATACCAGCACTGACAGTTGTATTGTATTGATGCATTCGATTCTACACGAATTCTACTTTGAAGAATGTCAAACACACTTAAACTGCTCAATGAGTTAAGGTTAAACTGAGATTGAACGTTAAACAGACCCGGTAGAATCGACACAACAGATTATGGAGACCAAAAGGCAAAATTGACCTCGGAGATACGCATCCGATATGGTAATGCGTGATGCCGTTTAAACCCGTGCTCATGCCATCAGTAATTAGCTTGCCATTATGACTTCGATAGCTAAATCAAGGAATATTGGAAATGAAATGTCCAGAGTTACACGATAATAAGCGCATGGAATACGAATACAAGTCAATTAACCGTGACCGTTCGAAAGCTGCCGTGGTTGAATGGATGGCGGCGTCACGAAGCAATTGGCCGTGACGTCTCCACGGTTTGGTGCACTTGAATCAACGAACCGTGTATTCCGGCATGCGACGTCAGTTTTGCGTAATTTAGGGACAAGGATAGATTTGATTCCGATTGTAACAGTGAACAGATATGCGACAGCTTCTGCAGCTCGTTGCATTTTGACCTTCTGACCTATGACGTCACGAGCGGCATGAGTTGAAAGTCACGGTCACTCTCAACTATCCGTCACTCCCTTAGGAGTGAAACATTCATCGCATGCAATGACATGCGATCAGTATCGATGCAAATAGTAGATTATAGTCTGCGAATAAATCATGTACATGTCAAGGCCAATATGCTGCTCCGAAGTCAATGTTGTTCACATTCCTTTTCTTAAAAAACAATGTTTTACGCCTTCAGGTATTGATAGACTTCGCTGCCAACCTCACCTTCAATGCGTGACCTTTAGACGACCTGATATTCTCTTAATTGATTATGCAAAATTACATTTTCTAAATTAGTGAGATGAGTTGGGTTTCTGCATGTTTATATATATAGGCCTACTGATATATGTAGTTGGTATGTATGTATGTATGTATGTATGTATGTATGTATGTATGTATGTATGTATGTATGTATGTATGTATGTATGTATGTATGTATGTATGTATGTATGTATGTATGTATGTATGTATGTATTTATGTATGTATGTATGTATGTATGTATGTATCTATGTATGTATGTATGCTATATTTGCACATTTCTTGTTTACGTACGCATGCATGTATCAGAACACTTAATATAGCGTATTTTAAGCCTTTCATTGCCTCACAAATGTGTTGAACACAAGATTGTTCCACTGATATAAAATACTGCATTTTAAAAGAGTTTGAAAACATACATGTAGGCCTATGCTGAACAAGGGCAACAGTTCATATACAGAATGGTAGACTATTCCAGTTTTCCAAGAAGAAGTTTCAACTCAGAAGAATGATGACAGCTCGCTCACCCACCGTATCTAAACTTTTGGTTTCTCTTGACCAGCGGACTTACTTCCAACCACCATCGACAGATACCTTGTGACCAGGTTTACTGCGCTATAAAAGCCAGTAGATTACATTCGCCTAATTGCTTAGAGCGCTGTTCTTACGGCTTTCAATCAATCAATATGAACTTCATATAGTGCCCCTTCAAAGATACCTACCTACTCAAAGGCGCTGCCGGCCCAGTCGCGGCTGCAAACAACGGTTTTTAACTATAATGCATAGGCTCTCATCAATATTTATTAGTTGTGGACATGTCTGAAGCCATATTGGTCGTGTTTAGCCTAATTGTGTCAATTGTCAGTTTCTTCGTCTTCCGCCTAATTTTCTCGCTATTCTTCTTCATTCTGACTTCGGTTGTAACTAAGTCTGCGTTTTGTGTTTATTCTCTGTTCCGGTTTTTGTACGCTTACGAAAGGTTACTTGTCACATCGATCGATACTAATTATCGTCGACTTTCTATTTATTGTAATGGTCCAAAAATTTGGAATGCATTACCGATGAGTATTCGAAATGCACCCACATACACTCAATTTAAGAAGCTGTGGAGTAGTTAATAATTGAAGGACTGCTAAAAGATTAGCCATACTTCATTTAACACTGTTTCATTGAATTGTTTACATATTGGTCTTCTTAAAAGATTCAAGGTTATTATTTGGTTAAGAACATTATTGAGTTGATGAACCTTTCTTTCCTTTCAACTGACTAACCCGCCATAATTGAATGTAGATAAAAAGGGTGACCCTAATTAAGCGGGGCTTGTGTCCCTTTTGGGTCTCCCCTGGTCCGTCCATATATCCAATGCACCGATATGTAGGCCTATAATAGTCAAGTTATCATTGTTATGTGCATTGTGCTTCTGGGAAATAAAGGTTTGTCAATTGTCATTTACTTCGTCGCCACTTTTGCCTATCTACTATTAAGAGGCGACAGGATAGCAGTTAGATAGCTAGTCTGTCCTCAGACCAACAGACCTGGGTGCTGCTAGATACTGGAAAAATCTTGGGTTCTGTGAAGGAGAAGCGAGAAGAGTGTTTGGAATGGCATAGACTCTCAACCATGCAGGGAGAGGTTTTGCGGCCAATTGAATGCCAGTCCTGTGTAATGTGTATACTGGCTTGGGAGTTGTCCGAATACTGTGTTATCTGCCAACTGTCAGGAACTGCTGGATGGGGAGCAACCTGCAGTGTGCCCTTGGCAGCGGACCAAATCGCCTAACACTGCTGCTCATCGTCTATATAACTCAGTCCACGAATTCTGAATATGATCACAAACATCTACTGTGTATTGGAAACCGTTGCTTGGGAGCTGCGTATGTTTGTGCAGAAGACTTTCCTGGTTATCTGAGCATTGCTGGCTAACTTATGAACTTCTTGTTCTTAATAACATTTAACATCGAATAAGGTCTACTTAATCTCTCGCGAAGTGTCGCTAAATAACGTATAATTAACATTACATTTACAACTACAAAGTTTGGGCAATACTGAGCTCCATTTGAATAGAGGCCTAAGTAACCGTTTTTCGTATGTCCGAGGAGGTTTGGGCCTCTGGAGCACAATAATGATTCCATTTTTCGAGGTTGACCAAAATAAGCTGTAAGCTGTGTTAATGTGCACCTCTGCAGACGAAGGACTAAGTACTAATGCAATAAGGATGAACCTGTAGGTTGTGTTCTGTCTTTTGTGCATTTGTACAACTGTTTTACTGTAGCATATACTGTTTGCAGTTTATCATAGAAGTACTGCGGGCTACAACATGCATTATTATAGTTTTCATGCTGAACTTCGAAACATTGAACTTTCAGCTGACCCTGAATCCTCCTTGCAGGACAGCAGCCGACAGTGATGCCTATCAGCTTCCCCCGTATACTGCGAATAACTTAGTCTGTTCCTCAGCCACATACAGCAGAGGCGGTGGCTGCTCTTAAGATGAACGATGAGCGGCACCTTTATTATTAGCTCCTTGCGCTATCCCTAAGCCGCAACTCGGAGTAGCAGTGAGTCCATAGCCACAGACTGAGGCTGTGGTCGTTAAAACTGACATATGAACGATCGCATCATTAAAAGAGTTTGCCCTCGTCATACTTGAACGTGGATGTGTTTAGCTGCAGCTACTGATGATGCTTCATCTTGTGAACCACTTGAGTATTATAGATAACGACTTTTGTTCAATGTAGACACTTGTTGTTAAAGTGAACAAACGAGCAAACTGTATGCTGTACCAAGTGACAGTCATCATCATCATCATCATCATCATCATCATCATCGTCGTCGTCATCATCATCATCATCATCATCATCATCATCATCATCATCATCATCATCATCATCATCATCATCATCATCATCATCATCATCATCATCATCATCATCATCATCATCATCATCGTCATCACCTATTCCTGACGCCAGCCCTCTGGTGGCGATGGGTACGAATGAACGACCTCCATCCACTGTCCTCGGTCACTCGTTAAGTCCAGTGCTTCCTTGGCTTTGGTATTCGTCGTGACGTTATGTCCTCATTTATGTTGTCTATCCAGCATAGTCTTGGTCTGCCTTTGTTTCTATTTCCTTCGAATCTATCATGTAGTGCATTGTGTGATATTCGGTCAATTGGCATTCTCTCTACATGTCCAAACCACCAGACTCGTTGAAAGACTTTGTCTAGCAGAGTTGTTTGTGTATTTACTGCTTGTCGAATGTAATCGCTTCTTATTTTCCGTACTCTTAAAATCCCTGCGATCTTCCGTAGCCAACTCATTTCTTTTCTAAGAATTATTTGTCGATCAGCACTTGAAATGGAATGTACATACCCATGAAATATCGAAAAAAATTATGAAAAATATTGGTATAATAAGAAGAATTTCCCACTTACTCCCCCCTTAGTTTTGAAGAACCTATACTTTGCTCTTATTCAGCCTTACCTAACATATTGCAATTTCATCTGGTCCTCTACTTACCCAGCTCATCTAACTAAATTAAAACTACTGCAAAAAAAAGCCATACGAATCATAACTAAATCCTCATTCAATTCTCACACCAAACCACTTTTCTATGCTCTTAAGATCTTAAATATTGACCAAATTAGATACGTGCAAACATGTGAATTTATGTACCAGTATGACAACAATCTCCTACCTGCTGCTTTTCTATCCTTTTTTACTCCTGTTACGAAATCTATAGCTACTAGAAGTAATCGTACTTATATGTCTACATATGCTAGAACCAACACCCGTAAATTCACAATGCAGTACCAGGGTCCTCTGACCTGGAACAATTTACCAAGGGATATCCAAGGTGTTACCAATCTATCTCACTTCAAAAGACTTACTCGTACACACATACTAAATATTGCCACATGATCCCGTGCTCCTCTTCTCACCGTCCTTACACTAGCACTTGCATACTTATCTATCCAGTCTCACATTAATATGTTTAGGCCCCTACTTAGCGGGACTTGTCCCTTCAGGTGCGCCTTTTGGTCCCAGATAATTTGCTTATATAAGTTTCTATATTTACTTTACTTTTGATTGCAGAAAATGCTTTTTTTTACTGATTTGTAAGTGTATTTGTTTTGTTTTACCGGGATCAATAAATGAATTGAATTGAATTGAATTGAATATGTTCTCATCTTGTTTTCGCATTGTCCAACATTCCGATCCGTAAACTACCAAAAGTAGCTGCAGAGATATGAATGCAAGCAAGGTCCCTTTCCTATAGCATCGGCATATGAGGGCGCATATTCATAGCCAGTCCTCTTCCAAGCCATCTGACCCTCTTCACCCGACAGTGTACAGCCAGTGTATTCAGTTTACAGATGAGTTTGCTGGGGAGCAAGTTAGGCATACATTTCGAAATTTCTTCTGGCCATAGAGGGGACTTTAGTTTTCAATACCCGACTTTTCTCTTGTACGAACTGCAATCAGCGACACATAGACTTATTATACCGTGAGATTTATAGTCACTTTAGTCATCACACTATTGATAATTATAACGACGGTGATACTGACATTGACAGTGAAAGCAATTTCAATGAGATCAGTCGTGGATTCACCAAAGAGCATAATGGACTTACCTCCTCTCCTAAACTTGGCGGAACTGACGTGTCTTTTGTTTTTCTCATTATGGCTAAGACCCCACTAAGTTTATTCCTTTGCTTCTATGTAAGCTGTAGTTTGTAGACTCACATTGGGAACAACAAGAGAGACAGATAGATCAAAAGAAAGACAGTCAGACAGACAGAAATTCAGACAGACAAACAAACAGACGTATTAATAAGGGCAGTGAGCCGAGTGGTGAAAGATTGAGTGGCTGGCCTATAGAGGACCCGAGGATGGGAGAAACCCTTCACCCCTACACAACGTGCTTCACCAGATACCTTACCAAAAGTAGTCGTGCTCTGTCAACTATACCCTGGACCAGCAATATCATTAGGGCGTAGGCTGTGAATTCTGTATATTATAGACTAGGGCCACTAGGCTCTTGGCATTAAATGGACAGTGATTGCTTCCTGTCTTCTGTACGGAAATTTTACAACATCTGTCATCGGTAGGCAACCCCACAAGATTCGGGCTACACATACACACACCTCGGGCAAGGACTGCTATGGCCCAACATCGCGTCTTTGCGGTTGTGGGACCTTCATCTTGGAATGACCTTTTGCCCTTTATACGCTCTAAGATTTGGTTTGTGTCTCTCCCTCAACTGCCCGCTTCTTGATGACCATCAATGACTTATTATAGTGTCGCTCTCAGCAGTGGCCATTCAGTAGCGCTACCAGTGCGAGTACCCTGAGACAAGAAATAGGTTTTGAGGAAAAACAGAAATGTCGGAACAGATCCAGAAGGAATGGAAACACGTAAACAGGAGGGGAGGGAATTCCACAGGGCAGGCACAGTTGTGGCGAATGATCTAGTTTGGGCCAAAGTGGTCTTAGTTTGCGGGACAAAGAGATCATACGGGTCCAAAGAGCGGATAGGTGAGAGATAAGCTGTAGAATGAGGAGAGCGAATGATCGTATAATGTTGAGTGTACAGTTTTTTTTTATCTGGCGGCCCTCAAAACTATAAAAATGAATAAACATCAAGAAAACCATCCTAGCACTTGTGGTTCCGGAGAACCAAAGGATAAACATTGCAGGTCAATGGACCCTGAACTACAGTCATGCACTGGGCATATGATGTTTATTAATATTCTGCTTAATATATTTCTTTGGAATCGAAGCCTCTGTAAAACATCATATAGACTCCATGAATTTTTTAATCACGTTGTTCCCGTGAAGCAAAGGTCAACCATAACAAGTCGAGTGACCTTGAACTAGACTAGAGAGTCGTGCGATGGTCATACGATGGTCATACCAGGCTGTTTATAACTCTCTTGGATTTCCTTAATCCTAATGAGCCTATCTCGGACTGACACCTTCTTTTTATCTTTCACCGATAACAAAAATTATTATTTGACAATTATAGATGTCAAATGTCCTTGAAAATGAAGGTCGTCCGATTGTCCTACAATGCTAGAAAATAATTGCTTACTTGACTTCTTCTACCCGGAATGCCGTATCATAGACACAAGAATCACTTCTCCATTGCTTGTAGCTCCCGAGATAATCCGGGATAAAAATTTCTCTCAATGGTAAAAATTAATGTGTATGATTCAGCTATACAATGCTTAACTCATAGTCGCTTGAGGGACGCCATTTATGTTGATCTAATTAACTGTAACTTCGTACAATAATTATAATAACTAGTCCTATAGAAACTTTCTAGAGGTTGGCCATCAAGACACAAACTTTTGAAAATTCAATGTGTTTTTTGGACACCCTAACTTACATGCATACATACATACATATATACATACATACAACAATGTCATACATACATACACACATACATACATACATACATACATTAGGGTGGTTGCATCTCTAATGGAAAGTTTTCAACTTCAGTTGTTTACTTTCGCCAACCCGGCATTCCGTGCCAATTGGTTTAGAGGTAATGTAGCCCAAAATTATCAGGATTGAACAATATCTAGGACTGCCACAACGTCTTTGAAATTTTGACTTTTACAGATAATTTTCGTCATTTCGAGTATAAGTATTTTATTCGCATTTTTGGACCTATGTTTAGTTTTCAACAGAAAAGCTGGATGATTTTACTTAAGCACAACTTAAGAATAACTTCTACGATGTTTATGTTCTCGTTGATTGTTTATTATTAATTTTTATTGGCATTTTAGTGGTATTTGATCCGTGAGTTCCTGAGACCGATAACCACAAATCTATTCGAACAAGCATACACAACAGGGTGCAGTGGAAAATAAGCGAAAATTAGAAATTCGAAAAGTAATAGCAACCAAAAGTTGCCTAATGGCATGGATCAAACAGTGTTCAAAGTTTAAAAAAAATATTAATGTCTTCCGCCCCCACCAGAGGGCCAAAGTTACGAGACAAAGCGTTTTTCGAGAAAATTTTAGGTTTTCTTGTAAAATATTCTAATTGAAAACTAATTAACTGCCAGTCAATATACCGCTAGAAAGAGCTCTTAAAACTGAATAAAATGATGTGTTAATTTTCAGAATATGACCATATTTGTAGAAGTTATTAACTTTTTACTATTTCCTCAATAATAATAATAACTATAATGAATAATTTTAATCACTAATTAGTGTAATCACTAGTAACCAGGCATGCAATAAATGTAATTGTGCTGTAATCTGGACCTACTACAGGCAGTTGAATTTATTCCTGGTTTAAGTGTTCACATTTCATGGTTGATTACAACTATTATGCTTACTGTTCGAGTGCTCCCATATTTGATAAAGGGTGAAACTTTGACGGTGTTGTGGCAGTCCTAAATATTAAAATTTTTTCAAACAACTTTTTGTGTGATGTTTCTGGATGGAATGGAACCAAATGGAACTTTGGCGAACATTAGTTTCACACTTTTGTTTTTAAGAACCACCCTAACATACATACATAAATACATACATACATACATACATACATACATACATACATACATACATACATACATACATACATACATACATACATACATACATACATACATACATACATACATACATACATACATACATACATACATACATACATACAATACTCATTAGTATTGTTGTCAAAAAACTACGCACTTATTTGGTTGGTGTTAATAATAATGTATCTGGATGAATCCAAATGTCTGTGCATAATTTTACCTCCCACGCATATGTTTTTTCCACAATGTTTCACTTGATTTTCCTAATTTAGTTAAGATTTTGATTTACCTAATTTGGTTAAGATTCTATCAAATAATCGAACTGTCATACTTAGTAAGCATTTCTCCGCCGTTGCATCTTTTTGCATAACTTGTACATAGGTGTCCCTACTTAGCGGGCTCAAGGATCCCTTCAGGGCCTTTCCTTGTGGCCATCTCCTATTGTCTGTGTGTTTTGCAACTCTGTAATTGTAAAGTGATTGTTTGGTTACAAAATAAATTATTGATTGATTGATTGATTGATTGATACCATATATACGTACATACATATAACATATATACATACATATAACATACATACATACATACATACATACATACATACATACATACATACATACATACATACATACATACATACATACATACATACATACATACACATATCATACATACATACATACATACATACATACATACATACATACATACATACATACATACATACATACATACATACATACACGTACTTACATACACGCGTACATACAAGTACATGTATAATTATGTAACCTTATATTGTCGTATATAACAGGGAGGTGCAAAGAGTGAAGAGCCGAATGGGGCTCAGCCACCTCCTGAGGCGTACGATGCCTCCAACTACTTTGCACAGGAGCAACAGAAGAAGAAGAAAAGGTCCAAGACGGAGAAGAAGACAGAACTCGACAATCTCAAGAAAGAAATCGAAATGGTATAGTTGCACATTGCTTTCCAATGGTATACCCAATTGACATGCGTAAATGTAACATGCATATAATTAACATCACATAATACATACATAAATCGAAATGGTATAGTTGCACGTTGCTTTCCAATGGTAGCGAATTAACATGCGTAAATGTAACATGCACAATTGCACATAATTAACATAACATAATACATACATAAATGCAAATTTGTAAACACAATTTCAAGGCAGAACTCATCAGTAGCTCTCCCGACCCGACCAGGAGAACCCTCGTTCATACAAAATACATAAGCGATTGCGGAACAGAGAAGGTGACAGGGTGACTAACTCAGCTCTAGTTTCTTCAGGAAGGTTGTTCCAGGTCACAAGATCGACGAAAGCAAAGCTTCTGTCGAAAGAGCCCGAAGAACTAGAAGAACACCCTGAACAATGCATAATTCTTCAACGACAGCGTATAATATAGTAATTAATAGTAATAACAGTAACAATAATAATAGTAAATGTTAACATAAATGCTTATTATTGTAAGTTAAATAAAGACACAGTAAAGATTTGCACTAGAGAAATTGAATGACAAAACAGTTATGACATAGTTACGACATACACTGGGCCTAAATAGAAAAGCTTTTAGAAATGATATTATTCCCAGAAGTACTTTCTAGCTAACGCTGATAGATATCGTTGTCTTCTGTTTAAAGGACGAACATAAAATTTCCTTTGAAGAGCTGGAAAAACGATTAGAAACCAACTTTGAAACGGTAAGCGAAGTGTTGGCGGTCGATTGTCTGCTGCTATTAGTCGTAGCGGTGATAATGACGACGACGACGACGACTACTACTACGATGAGGATTATGATAATCGTAGACATATGAGAAATTATGATCATGATGGTTGATTATAATGGCGATGACTGTGAGTAAGATGATGGATGATTTTGATGGATGCTTTGCGATGACGATTATGATATGGATACCATTACGATTACGATGATGATTTGATGATTATGGAAAAGAATGATGAACGGAAGAGAAAGAGTTGAAACGATAGCTAGTTAAAGTAGAAACGATGATATGCAGACAGGAAATACAAACGACTGGATTGATCTTAGAGTCTCAATGAATAGCCAATGTATAGCCCGGACTTTCAGTTAAAACTGATGATTAAATAGGCAGTGAATACAGATAGTAGCCTAAATAACCAGGTCTTTCACTCTAAACTGAAGACACTCCTCACAAATCCTATACCTGATTCCTCATCGTCTTTTTACCTCTCTCGCCTCTTCAATTCCAAAAACCATCCAATGTTACAGTCCGACTTTCTGCCTGCCTGCCTGCCTCTTGGATCTTGACCTTGAACCGATTTTGAAAATTATTTGCCTATCAATATCATTTTGACTGAGCGTCTGTGAATAATCTTGTTCCTACAACATCACTTGTTTGAGCGCTGTATATATATATATATATATAATATATCCGGATTACGAATTTGCGATTACGTTATGCAGATGGATTGTGTTGTTTCTAACAGGGTCTGACTGTAGAGAAGGCCAAGGAGGTGATGGAGCGAATGGGTCCGAACGCCCTCAGTCCACCAAAGACGATTCCGGAATGGGTCAAATTCTGCAAGCAGCTCTTCGGAGGCTTCTCCATTCTTCTCTGGATCGGAGCCATTCTCTGCTTCATTGCTTATGGAATCCAGTGCTCCACCTCAGAGGAACCGCCTGGAGATAACGTAATTCCATGCACTAATGCCTCATTAGTGGAAATCTCTTCATAAGCATTACATTCACAACAAACATACTTTTCAAACCTTGGGGCAGATGGCCAGCGTTGGATTTGGAAAGTGTTGGAGTTTAATACTTTGCTGGTTTGCACATGACATGTGTCGTTTTGATTGTATAGGCGTAAATAGGTTTTCATCGGCTCAATCCCGGAAAAACTAAACTGATCTGGCTTGGTAACCCTCGGCAATTCGATAACATAACCTTGCATTCCTTGCAGTTTTAGTTCACAAATATCTTCTTCTCTTATTCTGTGATTGTCTTGGATGAGGCATTTCATCAGGACTTGGCCTTCTCTGATCACATGGATACAATATATCGAACACACTTTTTATAACTTGTTGCACATCCGCACAATACGCCACTTGCTATCTGCCAAAGCGGTTTTCATCCTGATGGATGCATATGCATATATGCATATATGGTGTACTGTGTCTTTCCTTTATTTCGCATTAATCAATTTCATTCCGTTTTAATGTATGTATGTATGAGCACTTGTTATAGAGTCCCTTCAAGATTTCTACTCAGAGGCGCTCCCGACTACAGCGCGGACACTGAATTGGAGTTTCACGCCGAAGCGCATGAGCAATTGCGAGTAAAGGACTTGCCCAGGGTCCCTACGCGGCGGCTTGAGGTGGATTCGAACCCGCAACCCTCCGGCTGCAAGGCACCGAACATACCCCTACACCAGCCCCACACAGCAGGCTGACTAATTTGCGGAATTCTAAGTTTAGCACACGCCGGACGAGGTGCATTGTTTGCCCTGCTTGGTCGTTTGTGTTATATCGTACCTTAGAGAGCAATTTATTCCAGTGTCATCATTACCTGGTCTCAGACCTCATTGTTCTGCAACACAAGGCGACTTGTTTCCTCTTTCCGTACTTTCACAATGCAGCATGGAACTGAAAAGCTTTGCCATGCTCTGTCCCTCAGTCTGAAATAGGCCTCAATGCAATCTGCGATATAAAGCTTCTCTTTCCTATGCCATTTATTTCTCCAGGGGTTAAGTAAGTAAGTCACTGTGCGTCCATCATGTAGCGCAATTGGGTTAAAGACCATTCTATTCGATAGCGGTCTACTATTGTCAGGTCGGAAGCGCCTCTGATTAGTTTTAGGCCTATATAACCCTTCGAAGTCCTTACGTTATTCTTATATTACTTTTATGGGAAGACTTATTGTTATTTATTGTTATTTTGGTTACCAAAGTAGACTTATTGCTTAATGTTCAAACAACAGTTAATTGCTAATTATGCAATTCTTGAGCGTAGTCAGAATAAATTATAGCCCTCATCTAACGCCAAATGCCATAAATTGTTCACAGGAAATCCATTTGTTTAATTGCTTATATTATTTGAAATTAACTCTAGCTCGGCTCTACAGCTAATTGGTGTTACTTGTAACCAGTTGCGCTCATGACAACTGAATTTATGGAATAAAACTAATATTGATTGATTAATTGATTTGCGCATTTTGCTGCTCTGGCATAGGTCTACCGTCTACAGTGTTTAGTTCATACTCTTTTTAGATTAATTACTGTTTATAATATTTTATTTGGTTGTATTGTAAACATTATCATTTATGCAGAAAGATCAGTTGAGACAATGACATTGTTTGATATTTCAGCTTTATCTTGGCATAGTTCTGACTGCTGTTGTTGTCGTTACTGGTTGTTTCTCGTACTACCAAGAAGCCAAAAGTTCAAAGATTATGGAATCCTTTAAGAACATGGTTCCACAGGTAAGTCTTCCCATAAAAGTAATCATATGTTTAATTAAATTTGGTGGGACTTGGTCGTCTGTAAGGATTCTCAACTAGGCCTATGTGTCACACTTGATTTAGACAGCCTCTTTGTCTAATCATATCTTAGTATATATCAAGCTGCTCTTAAGGTCCCCGGGCTCGTTTCTCTACAACCCTGCACATAAGCTTCGCTTTTGTCGGTCCTGTGGCCTGGAACAACCTTTCTCAGAAAACTAGAGCGGATCTAGTCAGCCTGTCTCCTTCTCTGTTCCGCAAGCGCTTTAAGTCGCTTCTGTTTAATCTATGGTTCTCCTTGTCGGGTCGGAAGCGCCACTGATGAGTTTGCACTACTAATTAGCTTTTCCTTGAAGCTTTACAAATGTTGTTTTATGTTATGTTATCTTAGCTAAATGCTCCTAGGAACCTATGCTTCAACAGGCTCTGCTGTTATTGAAATAGAATGCTTTCGTTCCTGTAGAAATATTACGAAAGGGGGCACTAATGTTTCTGCTCGTTCTCTTACGACTTTTCTTTTTTCGAGGGCCCTTCGCACTGGAAGCGCCTCTGATTAGGTTGTACTGCGAGAGGCGCTTTACAAATCCGTAAATAGAATAGAACGCCCCTTTAAGGTTGCCTACTCAGGAGCTAAATGTTGATATGTCGACGTGTGTTTTTTAAGTTCGCTGTCGTCATCCGTGCAAGTGATAAGCTGAACATCCACGCGGAAGAACTCGTCGTTGGTGACGTCGTAGAGGTCAAGTTTGGTGACCTTGTTCCGGCCGACATTCGCATCATATCTGCCCATGGATTCAAGGTCAGAGACGTAATGTGCGTCACGTAGGCGCCCTCTAGCTGTTACCAGGGAAACCTTCACTTCCTTTTAATTTCCGGTCTACCATTGTGACCTCTGGATCCTTTGACCTGTCCGATATCGACCGAGTTATAGGCTAACTCCGTCTCTGCCCGTACCTTGTTGGTAGTGACAGTTCCAAGCTTGGATAAAGGAGAAGAAGAAGAGAAGAGCAGTCTCTTAAGCTAGCCCTAGGGAGCCATGGGTATGAAGTGATAGGCTGATAGCAACTTTGTTTTCTTAGCCTCGGATTATGAGAGCGGGTGATTCTAGTCCTCTCCCTTGTCGTCTCATCGTCACACCAACAGTGTACGTCCAGTGTACTCATTTTATAGCTGAGTTGGCTAGGTGGTGCAGGTGGAGCAGAAATCTCAAATAAAGTGTTTTGCCATGTCGGAGATTTGAACCACGAGTTCTCGGTTGACAGTCCAACACGCTGACCACTGCACTATTGAGAAAGGCGATTGACGACTTGTGCATCATGACAATGGCGCTATACAAGTCATTCGATTGGGTTAGATCATTATCATCCTCATCATCCTCCTCCTCCTCCTCCTCCTCCTCCTCCTCCTCCTCCTCATCATCATCATCATCATCATCATCATCACTCTTCTCCGTCGTCGTTGTCATCATCATAGCCAGTGGCGTACCGAGCTTACATGCCGCCCGGGGCGCCGGCCCAACAATTCCGGCATTTCCACTTAATTTTGAAAATTTCCGGATAATTTTCTTTATTCCTTCCGCCAAAATTTCTGATGACCTTTTTTTTTGCTTTTCCACTACTATTATACTATAATTCTCAGAAGCCGCCCTCTCCTGCGCCCCGGAACCGCCTTCCGCCCCTCATTACGCCACTCTATGCTGTTATTTTTCTTCCTTTCCTTCCTTCTTTGTCTACTTTTATTACTTCCTCCTATACTTTTTCATTTATTTCTGCATTCACTCCTTCTTTTATTTTACTTCAACCCTATTTTGCCGCCCCTGCTCAAGTGCCGCCCGGGGCGACTCGCCCCCCCTGCCCCCCCTACGGTACGCCACTGATCATAGCAGCCATGATGACCATCGTCGTCATCATGAATCAGTTCATTATTGCATCATCATCTTGGTAGTCTTCGGTCGTCACTGCTGCCTTCATCGCCGTATTCTTTGTCGTTATCATCGTCAACTCTATCGTCAAGACTTTCTTCGTCAGTTTCATCATCACACTAAAATTGTCATCGTCATTGTCATCGTAGTCACCATCACTGTTATTATTATCGCCTTCCACACTTTCGTAGTCAATATCACAGTTGTCGTTGTCAGTCTCAATATCATCATCATCGTTGTCGTCATTATGATTGACGACGTTCTCATTAATTGTCTGATGATCGTTATGGTAGGTGGACAATTCTTCTCTGACCGGAGAATCTGAACCACAGAGTCGGACTGCAGAATTCACACACGACAATCCACTGGAAACAAGGAACCTGGCTTTCTTCTCCACAAATGCCGTTGAAGGTTCAGTTCTAAAAATTAGACGATTAGACTAAAAATCGAATTAGCCAGCTAATTTACATGATCATCTATTCCAGTGCTTCCCAAAGTGGTGGTCCGCGGACCGACACCGGTCCGCGAGCCCTCAGTTGCCGGTCCGCAGAGTGAGTCAAGAAACTGGTAAAATTGTCTCGGAATCAGGACATGGCTATTATAATGTTTTTAAATTAATAAAAACACTTTTTATGCCAGCAGTACAAGGGCAATTGAGTCGTAGAATTAGCTAAACATGCATTTAAATCAATTTTAACACACATTTGAGGAATCTATTTTAGGTGATCGAAAAATAAAAATAATTAATAAAATTAAATTGGCACCGGTTCTCCTGCAGTGGAAAAATTTCTGCCGGTCCGTGACACTGAAACGTTTGGGAAGCGCTTATCTATTCGGTTTTGAGGTCCAACTAGACGGTGAAATTTTTTAGTTTACTCCTAAATGTGTTATGCAAGTGGAATCAAGTGTTGAGATCTTATGACTGATAGGACCGTGGATGGAGATCTTTATCTTGGCTTTCTTTTGACTACCTTGCCTGAGTTACCGTAACTGAACTCATGCTACTTCATGGTACTTTACCTTATTCATTGCGCTCTTAATCCACGACTATTTTACAATCAGCCCAATCTTAATTGTGAATGAAGTTTGCGCAGTTTTCAAATGGCGTTCTGTTATTGGTTTTAGATGCTGTGTGTCAATTCTCTTATTTTCACTTGGATCTAACAAAAATTAAGAGAACACAGCCTCTTAATTTATTTTTAAATGAATTTTTCAAACATTCACGAACAATTAGTTAACAGAAATATTTATGTTGATGCACTGCTAATTTGCTGGTTACATGTCGATTTATTTCGATTTAATTTTTGACTAATTTTGGAGAAAAATCCACAGGTCACTGGATGAACTTCCGACTCGTTTTGATGCGCCATAACATCACTTGAGTTATCAACTTACTAACCTTTCTCGCGCTGAGCATCCACGCGCTAGTTCGGCAAAATGTTCCTTCAAAAGAAATCCTATGTTCTTAGTAACAACTTCATAATATTAGCGAGAGAGCGTCAGCCTCATGTGCCGCATTTAATAAAAGTATTAAATTGAAAATTATATGAACAACAAGTCGTCTAAGGTAATGTTACGTAGAATGACGTGTTGGCTTGTTACTTTTCAAGGTACGGCTCGTGGGGTTGTTATTGGAACGGGTGACCGGACGGTGATGGGTAGAATAGCGAACCTTGCATCTGGACTGGAAGTGGGAACGACTCCGATTGCCCGTGAGATCGCCCATTTCATCCACCTGATCACAGGAGTGGCCGTCTTCCTTGGAGTGTCCTTCTTCGTCATCGCATTCATCCTCGGATACGTTTGGCTCGATGCTGTCATCTTCCTGATTGGAATCATCGTTGCCAATGTCCCTGAGGGACTCTTGGCCACTGTCACGGTCAGTATAGTCTCCCAGGGCAATAATAAAGGGATGGAGGACACAGCGAGAATGGAAAAGATGGAAATGAGGCTGATGGAATGAAAAGAGAGTTTGGAAAGAGTATGGGAGTGAGAAGGCTGGAGCGATGGCATAAGTAGATTGATAGGATGGCTGGGTATGAGGAAGGAAACTATGAGATAGGTGGAAGGGTGGAATGATGGGAGTCCAGGAAAGACTGACAGAAGCAGGTAGAGAGCAAAGTAGATAAACAGGTGGTGGCGACGCGTGGATTTTTCAAAAGTGGTGCGAAGCAACAGTGCATCGCCCCCGCCCGTGAAGCGTCAGGCTTGTCTAATAGTCTAATGGATTGTGTATGTGTTGTTTATGATAGTAGTTACTAGTTAGTAGTAGCCTTAGCCAATAGTAGCCCTGTACAGAGCACACTATAGCGGATAATACAGATCCGCTACTAGAGTCACTGTGTACTGTGCACTTAAAGTATTTTTAGCATTAGCAATTTAAAATTTTTCTTGAAATTTGAAGAAAAAAATTTAATAATTCCGTGTACGAACTGTAATTGAAAGGATAAAGCAAAGTTAATTAGTGGGAGACAGAGAACGGAGAGGTACGACTTGAACGACAATGGAACTAGGCACGAAGCCAAAATGCATTTAAGAAGCGTCATAAAAATTAATAAGTAAAACAGATAATATTTTATAGAGAAACTTTCCTATTTCCTTAGGATTTCCTTAGAAAATCCGTTTATCTTGTTCATCTTAATCAATGACACAATGCTTCATAATCATAATGAAGCATTTTGAAAGCATTTGGTTTAAAAAAAACTAAGTTTCCAAACAGCGTCAAAGTTTAAGACAAACCAGTGGCAATGAAAACTCATCTTGTTTTCGTCAAATTAACGATAAGGTTATTTCGGAAAACATTTATTGGAATAACAGCTTAAGACGATTCACTGAAGTTATTCCAGATGATTTTCAATTTTCATCAGATTTTATTTGGTCGGCTTGCGTTGTCTCTCCAGGTATGCCTGACCTTGACCGCTAAGAGAATGGCCATCAAGAACTGTCTCGTCAAGAACCTCGAAGCCGTCGAGACTCTTGGTTCGACGTCGACCATTTGCTCAGACAAGACCGGGACCTTGACCCAGAACCGGATGACCGTTGCCCACCTGTGGTTTGACAACGCCATCGTAGAAGCTTCCATCAGCGAAGATGCCACCAGTTAGATCCTTATTACATACCACTAAATACTCTAGACTTTAAAGTCTTTTAAGTCTGTACTTCGGATCTAAATTTGTTGCCTGAAAGTCGTAACTCATTGTGGAGTCTTGTTACTCTACTGGAAGATTGCTCAGTTGAGGAAGTGTCGTTGTTGCTGTTGCTGTTGCTGTTGTTGTTGGTGTTGTTAATCATAACCTTCAGCCAAACAATCTACTTGCTTTAAGAGCGCGCCTCACACGATCAATGTCAATTCTGTTCGAATATTTCTGCCTACATTGCTGTTGCAGATGCGATTTCATCTGAGCTCAGTTCTATGCCTATACTGTCAAGTCTTTAATGTCCTTCAGATCTAAACTCGTGACTCTATAGTTTAAATCTGCTTGCTAACGTTGGCGTTCTTTTATCTATCGGATTTCAACCAGACTTATCATCCAACCGATCAACATTCTTTGCTATGATTTTACTCTACGTGACCAACTGACCATAGATTTCTTTATGCATTAATTTATGGTAGCGACACTATATAAGTCTTTGATTAGATTGAATGAGAATCGATTGTTAGATCGATAATTCAGTTGGTAGTATGTAGACTGGTTTCTCATCCGAGATTTTTACCTCCGTATTTTGTTGTCTTTGTCAAATCAAGACGTTTCCTACGAAAGGAATTCTCCAACGTGGATGGCTCTCGCTCGAATAGCAATGCTGTGCAATCGGGCTGAGTTTAAGATCGGTCAAGATCAAGTACCAATTATTAAACGGTAAGAATCTCGCTCAGGTCAGGTTACTTCTTAACCACTGTTCCACTCCCGACTCTATACAGACGCTTAGATGAGCTCATACAGGAGAAGAAACAATGGAATAATAGTTTGCTGAATGCTGATGCCATATTAAAACTAGTAGGATGTCTCCTATGAGAAAATTGCTGACGCTAACAATTCAATCAGCACTAAAATAAATTATCATTTATTATCATAATCATCATCATCAACGAATTTGTCATCCTCCACCTCAACAAAGTAGCGATCGTCATCATCCTAGCAATACGTTATATTATCTACTGTTTGGTCCTAATGGGTAATGAATATGTACGGATACAATATACTAAGTCTTTTCTAACTTCTAACATTTTACTTCTACTATATGAAACACAACTCTTCATTAAAAAAGCCTCTGCTAATCTATTTCACCTTAATGAACTTGCCTATTTTTAACGTTTTGGTATACCTTAAGTTTCCCTTACCTTCTCAATTTCATTTACCAAACACGATATTTCATCACTTCCTTTACATTACTTTATCTTTCTTGAACTTTGCCATGCTCCGCTTACCAAAAAACGATACACTCTTAACGTATAATCCAATGAATGGTAAACTCTATTTATATAGATTAAATACTGCTGTTCATCATCATCATATATTCGTTGATTGTGTTAGTGTTAGCAGCAGACACAACGCTGTAGGTGTACACAGTGGCGTAACGAAGGGTGGGCAGAGGGGGGCAGCCGCCCACGGGCGCAGCACCAGAGGGGCGCAAAATTAGCTTTCAGTGGTACACAGTACTATGACAAGAACGATTAAAAGTGAGAAAAATTAAAAGGGGGCGCAGTCATCAACCCTTGCCCCTAAAGCGCTGAAACCCTTCGTTACGCCACTGGGTGTACATAGAAAAGCTAGATAGTATAGTATAATATAAAGTAATAGCTTACTGAGAGTTAAGGAATGGCATTCGAGATAAAAAAGTTTCGCGAGTCTTTATTGACACATTGTTCTATAAGTAGACGATGTTCCTGCTGTTTAGTGACTGCATAGGAGACGCCTCTGAATCTGCTCTTCTCAAGTGCGTCGAGCTGTCCATTGGTCACGTCTCGGAATTCCGTAAAGACAACAAGAAAGTCTGCGAAATTCCATTCAATTCCACGGCTAAATATCAGGTAAACCGGGTTTCGTGAGGCAGCTACCATAACTGCTTACACGTCCTTTACGTTCGAGGATATCCGAACTTAGTACCTATTAGTATTTATTAATCAATTTGAAATAAATGAAAGTTAATGTTAACCTCCCTTTACAAAATCATCAAAATAAACTAAATTATACAATATCCAGATAGGAAAAGGTGACATACAAATGAACACATATACCGGGTGGCTCATTAAAAACGTTCCCAAACTTTGTTATCCTGGCATTTAAACAATTTTAAAGTAAATTGAATCATATTATATCAAACTAATCATAATTCATATTTGTACAGCACAGCCAAAATTTAGCGCAAAATACTCAACAGTTTGAGAGAAATTGTTGTTAGAACTGTATGACCCATGGTCAAAATTTTGCACAGTTGTTTATCAATCAATCAATCAATCAAAACTCTTTTATTGAAGCCATGTCAAATAAAAATCACGCAACATTTAACATAAAATATAAGGATTGGCCTCAAGAGGAGTCCCAAAAGGGATCAAGATCCCGCTAACTAGGGACACCTAAAACAACATTTCAGAAATTTCAAATTTGAATTAGTGATAGCTAAATGAAATTTATGATGACGTTTACGCGAACAGATGTTTAATTGATCCTCCGCCTTCTCTTGTAACGACCCTTAAACGCTGTTTCCACTGTCCTATTGACTTCTGTATCTGTGTGTTGTATTGTATTGTATTGTATTTGAACACTTGTTATAGCGCCTCTACCAGATTTCCTATTCAGAGGCGCTCCCGACTACTGCTGTAGTCGGAGTTTCACGCCGAAGCGCATGAGCAATTGCGAGTGAAGGACTTGCCCAGGGTCCCTACGCGACGGCTTTGAGGTGGATTCGAACCCGCAACCCTCCAGCTGCAAGGCACCGAACATACCCCCAAACCACCGCGTCCCAGTATATTGTGTTGTGTTGTGTGTTGTATTGTACTCCACGTTTATAATGCGACCAAGCCACCCGCAGTAAAGATCCGAGAAATTAATCTCTGATAAACCGACCCGACCGGGAAGCGAACCCTGGGCGCCGGCGCGGAGAGCGGGCACCAACCCACTCGGCCACTCAGGATCCTGTGTGTCGTCTAATAGAGACCATTTTGCTTCAATGACCTGCTTAAGTTCGTCAGTATTTAGAAACAGTTTTCTGCGACCAGCATACACAAGCTCCTTTAGGGCGTTCCATACATAGTAGTCCAGAGGATTTAGATCGGGAGAGTTTGGTGGCCAGGCATCACTGTGGATAAAATCAGGGGTGTTTGCTTGAAGAAATTGCTGAGCCAATGTGCAACGATGTGAAGGAGCAATGTCTTGTTGAAAGATGTAATTGTCGTCAGGATAGAGTCTACGACATTGGTGGATGAGCTTATCGCGTAACAAGCCGACGTAACACTATCCATTGACTTTGGTTTTCTGAGGATCAATGAAGATGATGTCTGTTTTACCGGGCATCGAAACTCCAGCAGATACCATTATTTTTTTTCGAGAAACGACTAGTGTCATGATAAAGTCTTTCTGGAATAATTGAAGACGCTACCAGTTTCAATAAGCTTATTATTGACTCGGTTTATGCTTTGTCTTGACCAATTTTTACGCGGATATTCCTGAACGATTCGCTTGCCTCGCCTTGACCCTTCTCCTCAAATGATATCTTAATAACAGCGAGATCATCATTTGAATACACCATGTTTTAATGTTTACTACTTCGAGGACTTGTTTAATCAAGATAGGCCTACTCTCGTTACTTCACGGCGAAATAAATGACGTAGTTTTGTGCAAAATTTGTAAGCAGGTATGACGTCATAACATTGCCGCAGGGTGTGACTTAATAAAAGTACACTCTTGAAATTTGACACTTGTGCACAGAAATAATTGCTTAACATTTGGTATAAATTAAAATTTGATATCTCTGAAATTAGATCTTTGCCAGGTTAACAAAGTTTGGGAACGTTTTTAATGAGCCACCCGGTAGATCTATAAATCTATAACTATAACTATAACTAGTTAATGTTGCAGCCTTGTGTTCTGAATAAACGAAAATTGATTGACTGATTGATTATTTACATCGATAGTAAGATCTCATTAAGGACTTTATATCGTAGTCGGTTGTTGCTTATAAGTGAAACACGGTTTCAGTCATTTCAGTCAGTTATCCAGTTTGGCAAGCAGTCGGACAGGCAATCGGACAGACAGGCAGTGATAGGTCTATTCAGATCATCAATCAGGACTATAATGGCTCAATCCAGATCCTTTGCCTGCATAGGTCCCTCTCTATGGAATGAACTTCCTCTTTCTCTACGCTCTACCATCCTCTCTGGACTCTGGTGGCATCTCTGCCTCTTTCTCTCACCTTGAAACCTTCCTTTTCTCTCAATAGATAACCTCGCAGTGGTAGCGCTTCTGCAAAGGTTTATGCTATACAATACAATACAATACAATGATACAAATACAATACAATACAATACAATACAATACAATACAATACAATGTAATACAATGCAATACAATGCAATGTAATACAATGCAATACAATACAATACAATACAGTAAGAAAATCAGCTGATCTGGGTGTATCTGTCAATAAACCAGGTTTCGATCCACCAACTGGCTGGGGAGGATCGCCACCTGCTCGTAATGAAAGGCGCTCCGGAGCGAATCCTCGACCGGTGCTCGACGATCCTGGTCGAAGGACGCGATGTTCCAATGGACGACGAATGGACGGAGGCATTCAACCAGGCCTACATGGACCTCGGTGGACTGGGCGAGAGGGTGCTTGGCTTCTGCGACTACTACCTTCCAGCTGACCAGTTTCCGCATGATTTTCCCTTCGACCCGGAGACGGAGAACTTCCCTCTGACCGGACTACGGTTCGTCGGTCTCATGTCGATGATCGATCCGCCGAGACCGGCCGTGCCTGACGCCGTGGCCAAGTGTCGCTCGGCTGGGATCAAGGTGATCATGGTGACCGGAGACCATCCGATCACCGCCAAGGCAATCGCCAAAGGAGTGGGTATCATCTCCGACGGAAACGAAACCATCGAAGATATCGCCATCAGGCTCGATATTCCGCTCAACGAAGTCAACCCAAGGTCACTTTATTATGCAGTCAACAACATCACCAGTCACCACCAGCATCACTACCACCATCATCATCATCATCATCATCATCATCATCATCATCATCATCATCATCATCATCATCATCATCATCATCATCATCAGCATCATAATCACTGTCACCACCACCAGCATTATATCATCCATCATATGGTAGCGCATTGGATAAACGCCAGAGAGCGAGAGGTACCGAGCTAGTCCCGTCATGCTTTGTAGGCTGCTATTAGCGCCGTGTATTGCAGGCTGTCTGTTCTGTTAGTAGTTAAGATTTAAATTCATAACATGTAAATGTCATCAGGCGCTTCATTAATCGCTATTCGGATACATCATACTTTCATCATCATAATCGTCATCATCAAAATCCTCACCACCAGGCACAGTTATTACTGAAGCATTTCTCTACACTTATAAAATTCACAATATCAGTATCGTAGTCGTCGTCATTTTCATAAAGGCTAATTAAGGGTTTATCCAATCTGCAAAACTCTGAGTCATCAGGGTTTCGACTCGAAACATCACCCGAAACATGTATGAACAAGTGATGAACCAGCTGTTACACCAATTGGTGAATAAAAAACGTCTAAAATTGGCGATTGCATTGCATGTATGACCTGACCTTAACACACTTTATCAACATCTGCCTTCGAGAAAATGAAATATGTAAACAGCTAATTAGGTAAAGCAATTAATTATTAGCACGCCATGTAACAGGCCTAACCTTAAATTGTCTAAAGGAGATTAATCTTTTCCATCAATAATTAATAGCAATGAATGAACAATATGATATTTACGTGCCAGACGTCAATCCTTTAATCAGAGGCAACCTTTACTTGAACTGACGTTCATTCATTCACTTGGGAGAGTTATATAGCGCCCCTTCACAGTTACCTACTCAGGATACCCCGGACTCAGCCCCGGCTAAAGATAACAGTCTTAAGGCAAGGACACTGCAAGGGCACCAAGCGAAGAGCCCCAGGAGGCCCTTTACAAATTGCAGGACCAGCAACAGAGAAAACACGACGCTGTCTAATAGATTCACCTTTCTTCACTTACACCCAGGGGTTAAAGTGGCTTGGAATGCGTGGGAGTGGCGTTCCCACTGCTCTCGAAATGCTTTTTTTGCGTTCCACTGCTCACCATGCAATGGAACCCTGGTAACACATGTGCTCTAATAAAACTATTTTTCAGAGTTCCTATTTCTCATCCAAACCACTTTAATTCAAGCACTGCTGATAGAGACCACAGCTTTCTTTCATGCTAAACATTAATAAGAATATCTTTTTTAGAAGCGCTATTTGAATATTCTGGTGCGTTCTGTCTAGCTTGGCGAAGGCGTGTGTGATTCATGGGTCTGACCTGAGGGACATGACACCCGCTCAGATCGACGAAGTCCTCACCAACCATCCGGAAATCGTCTTCGCTCGGACGTCGCCGCAGCAGAAGCTCATCATCGTCGAAGGCTGTCAACGCCAGGGGGCCATCGTGGCCGTTACAGGAGACGGGGTTAACGACTCACCCGCCCTGAAGAAGGCTGACATCGGTTGGTAGACGACGCCCATCATAGACTTCCCCTTCTCTACGCTCCACCAACCTCTCTGCCAGTCTCTGGTGGCATTTCTGACTCTCTCATATTAAAACCTTCCTTTTCTATAGGGGTACCTCGCACTGGGAGCGCTTCTCAGAGACTTATGATGTGACAAGCGCTTTATAAATGATCAAATACAATAATACAATACCTTCT
The DNA here is from genome assembly GCA_020284085.1 of Aporrectodea caliginosa. Lineage (NCBI taxonomy): Eukaryota > Metazoa > Annelida > Clitellata > Crassiclitellata > Lumbricidae > Aporrectodea > Aporrectodea caliginosa. The sequence goes on from JACEVL010001024.1 coordinate 1,997,395, forward strand.
TCTATTCTATCTCTATAGGTGCCTTAACTATGGTGTTGTGTGGCTGTTCAGCCAAGCACATACATGTACATAGACACACTATTCACACTCCATTATTGATACATATGATATATGCACACAGCACTGCTGTAAATCAAACATTTCAATGCGAATATTATTTAAACTATCAACATAAACTCCAACTTAAATAAATATCAATGCTCTAAGAAAGCACGCTCACAATATCAATTGATCTTTGTTCTTCCATCTACAATTTTTAAGGTCTACTTTATGTTCTTCCACATTCTTCTATGACTGTAAATATGTATTTGGATATTCAAATGGAGCCGAGTTTCTTGCGCATTGCGCATTATTATTGCTACGCATGCCTTTTGATACATGGGTATACTTGGCATTTAGCCCTCAATGATCTGATGTTGTATTTTCATAGGCGTTGCCATGGGAATTGCCGGCAGTGATGTCAGTAAGCAGGCAGCTGATATGATCCTCTTGGACGACAATTTTGCGTCTATCGTCACTGGAGTGGAAGAAGGTAGGATCATTTTAAAAGACATTAGATAGGTGAAGGACTTCTGTGGATACAATGTTCTTTGCATGCATGTTAAACTAAGCAGAACAAGCTGGTTAGTACTGGGCTGAGTTAAAATCTATATGGAATAGCAGGTGTCCTTGAGACAGCGCAGTCTGCCATCCATTCATGGGAGTAGAATGAGTACCAACGTAAGTGTGTAGGTACATACAGTGTATATTGATGGACCGAAAGACTAAAGAACCATAATGCTACTTGTAGCTTCTTAAAATCTGGAGCACTAAGCCTTGTGATGGCAAACTGTTAAGAGCTCATTAGTACATAAACCATGAATGATAAATGCACAATGATCGTTCTCTAAATAAAAGCATTAACGGTTTTGAGTATATCATAATTATATTAACAGTTCTTTTAAAAATTCACCACTAGTTTCTATAAGAACTGCCAATGAAGGGAAACAAAAATCAATGTAGCCTACATTAATAATTCCTTTTGATGAAAAGACATTAATAATGTTTTAACTGACATTGAAGAGAAAGTCCGTTACACTGTCACCAACTATCTTCGATAACTGCAGGTCCGTTGGCAGTAATTATTACCAGAATGCAGGTCTAAATTCTACTTGGTTTCTAAAGGACGCAATATCATCAATGAAACAAAGTGCAACTATAATGAGCTGTCGTCGGTTTTATTCCTTTCAAGGTCGCCTGATATTCGACAATCTGAAGAAATCGATCGCGTACACGTTGACGAGTAACATACCGGAAATCTCTCCGTTCCTGATCTTCATTCTGGCCGATGTTCCGCTTCCGCTTGGAACCATAACGATCCTCTGCATCGACCTGGGAACGGATCTTGTTCCAGCCATTTCTCTCGCATACGAACAGGCGGAAAGTGATATCATGAAACGGATGCCAAGAGATCCAAAAAGAGACAAACTAGTCAACCACAGGTAATCAACGGACTGTAATTGTAACCGAACAAACAGCAAAAACAAATCAGAGGCACTCAGTAGATCAGACCCATGATAAGCTTTTCTTATTTTGTTTACAAGTCTCAGGTCTAATTCTAATCTGTCTAAATTTCGTTTGATTTATGCATTCCGATAAAGTTCAATAGGATATACACTGTATTCTGATTCTTCTAAATATATTGTATGTGCAAATTATAATCATGATGACTATCATCTGTTTATTTGTTTCACAAACTGCAATATGCCCTCAAGAGGACTACATGCACTGCCAGCAGCGGAATATAATAAATAATTGTCTTAAATTACATTAACATTAAATTGCCTTGCCATCTTAGATGTTACTCTAACTTAATTTAACAACAACTTACCATACCTACCGTAACATGCCTCATCTAACCTTGTATGTACCAAACCTTCTTATCATGTGGGTCATATTGGACTAATCTGTCTTACCTTACCATATCTCAGTTGCCTCATCTCAGTTACCATATCTCAGTTGCCTCATCTCAGTTACCTTATCTCAGTTACCTTATATCAGTTACCTTATCTGAGATCCTTCATCTAAGTTAGCTTATCTCAGTCACCTTATCTCAGTTACCTTATCTCAGCTACCTTATCTCAGTCACCTTATCTCAGATACCTTATCTCAGTTACCTTATCTCAGCTACCTTATCTCAGTCACCTTATCTCAGATACCTTATCTCAGTTACCATATCTCAGTTGCCTCATCTCAGTTACCTTATCTCAGTTACCTTATATCAGTTACCTTATCTGAGATCCTTCATCTAAGTTACCCTATCTCAGTCACCTTATCTCAGTACCTTATCTCAGTTACCTTATCTCAGTTACCTTATCTCAGTCACCTTATCTCAGATACCTTATCTCGGTCGTCTTATCTCAATTACCTCATCTCAGTTACCCCATCCCCGTTATCCTATCTCAGTCACCTTAGCTCAGATACCGTATTTCAGTTACCTTATGTCAGTCACCTTATCTCAGTCACCTTTTCTCAATCACCTTATCTCAGATACCTTGTCTCATTTACTTGATCTCAGTTTGCCTCACTTTAAATTCATAGACTTTAACTCAGTATAAATTATTTTATTAATTTTGTCTAACGGTTACTGAACGTTGTTACAAGAATGTATTCGTATTGCATTTTAACGGTGGTTCGTGATTACTACGAGTGTGTGTGTGTGTGTGTCGGTTAGGTTGATTGGCATGGCCTACGGTCAGGTCGGAATGATCCAGGCGAGCGGCGGTTTCTTCACCTACCTCGTCATCATGACAGAGAGCGGATTCTGGCCGGACAGACTGCTAGGCATTCGCAAGCAGTGGGACTCGAAAGCCGTCAACGACCTCGCTGACTCCTACGGACAAGAATGGGTCCTGTCCTCCTTCGTTTATCGCTTGGGCTTAAATCTGTAATAATTGTAGCGTAACATGGGTCTAACGTTTGCAGAAGACGTTTTATGTGCGTTAGAAGACTGCATTTATTGATTTTGATCTCGCGCTCATTGGCCTTTTGCAGCCTTTCTTAATACGTCTCTCAATTCTTTGTTTTAAATGTAATTTATTTTATTCAAGTAGGCCTATCTGTGCCTCTGTTCAAAATGCAACAGTTACACGTTGCTTATCATTCAGTTTTAGGCTTAATTTTTACGTGTTGCAGCAGATAGGCCAAGTCCATATTTGCAGTTAATCTTTTTAGTTGACATATGCAAGTGGAATTTATATCTGCATCCGACAAACTGCATACACTACATAGTACAGAATGAGAAAACCATTTACAGATTTGCTAAAATGACAAATATGCAAGCTTTTACAAAAGGTTTGAACTAACAGGTGAAAATAACTGGTAAAAATGTGTGAAAACAAAACACACCTTGAAATATAAATAGTAATTGCTCGTGCATTTCTGCTAATCTTTCTGCAAGTTCTCGTATTGGAGTCGACTCGTTCCTCTGAGTTCTGGTAGCAAAACGTTGGATACGCAATTAATACTGTTCACTTTTTTAAACGCAGTAAATACTTCTAATTAATGAAGAAATGATCTGTCTAACTTTTGCGCTGGGCGATGTTCTTTCTCTTTCTGTAGACCTACGGGCAGAGAAAAGTCCTCGAATACACCTGTCACACGGCATTCTTTGTGGCGATTGTCGTCGTACAATGGACGGATCTCATCATCTGCAAGACTCGTAGAAACTCCGTTATTCACCAAGGAATGATGTAAGAACACATACATATATAAGTTTACATTGTAGGCCTATTATATAGACTACATACCTACATTATATATACTTGCATATATATATTTTGGGGCGCGGTGGTGTAGGGGTATGTTCGGTGCCTTGCAGCCGGAGGGTTGCGGGTTCGAATCCACCTCAAGCCGCCGCGTAGGGACCCTGGGCAAGTCCTTCACTCGCAATTGCTCATGCGCTTCGGCGTGAAACTCCGATTCAGTGTCCGCGCTGTAGTCGGGAGCGCCTCTGAGTAGAAATCTTGAAGGGGCGCTATAACTGCTAACAAATGCTCATACATACATACATACATACATACATACATACATACATACATACATACATACATACATACATACATACATACATACATACATACATACATACATACATACATACATACATACATATATTATATATATATTATAATATGTATACTCGCAAACATAAGTGAACAGATAAATATCTTTCTGACAATTATGTGAAGGCCGTCATCGGCGACCTCATCTCGTTCCTTGCGTTCTGCTGATTGGCTTAATCTTTTTGTTCATAGGACTAGGACTGCCTCGGCTCAACGCCGGGCATTTGCCACGGTCCCTCTACTGGGAATGACCTTTCTCCTCACTAGGGGCTAAACTAATGACTGGCTTTTCCTCATCAGTCTCTCGATCTTTAAAAACGTTTCTTTTCCACCGGGGTTTTCGTGCTGAGAACGCCTCTAAATAGTTATTCTGAGAGAGGCGCTATATAAATCTATAGATACGATACGATACTTCACGAAGTTAACGCTATCAGGATGTTCGTTTTGCACATGTTGTCGTCTGAGAATTGTCTTATATCGTAAATTATTTATTTTTCAAGCTGTACAATTTACTTGTAGTTATTTTCTATGCATATTGATTCCCAGAAGGGTTCTGATCGATCACGCGCAACTTTAAAAGTGAAATATTAATCTGTTAATATAGAAATCATCATCTTACGTTTGGATTGTTCTTCGAGACGTCTCTGGCAGCTCTTCTCTGCTACTGTCCTGGCTTAGACAAAGGACTACGAATGTATCCACTGAAGTGAGTATACGCAACATAGTCATTATTGTATTTTGATCATTCCACACACAGCACACATGTACACTTCTGTAGCCGGGCAACTGGAAACACTGTGATGCAGAGCAGAAGAGAAGCTGAAGGTTGTCGAATTTTAATGAAAGAAAGGCTCGCGAACATGAAGACTAGAATTGGTATAAATAACAAAAGGGACAGCTACTGTGAATGAGCGCAGACGAGAGATGGTGAAAAGCTTGCTGTATTTGCAACACGGCTGTTCAAAAAATTAAGAACGTGAACTTGAACTATTTGAGTCAATATTAACAAGCTGTACAGTGTGTAGTTTCTTCACATTTTAAAATCTTATTATCCAAGTCCAATTGCTTGCCTACTCACAACTGAAGTAGTGTAATCGTTTGCATAGGTATTAAGGTCCAATATGGTAATCAGGTATTATTCATTCATTCATTCATTCATACATTTATATAACGCCCCATTCACGGGGACTACTCAGAAGCGTTCCCGACTCCAGCACGGCCAAAAAGTACAGTTTTAATTTGAATACAAAGTACTTCAGTAAGAGTCCCAGGTATCAGGCATAGCATCGCACAGGAAAAAATTAAACCAGGTAACGGAATAACGTGTGTAGTAAAAAGATAACAATATGATTTATAGCTAACATGTTAGGCAGCAAACAATACGGAACAATGCTTCTTTTTTCCAGATGGACTTGGTGGCTCGTTCCGCTTCCATTCTCTGTAGCCATCTTCGTTTACGACGAAGTTCGCAAATACATTCTACGTCAGCGACCCGGAGGCTGGCTGGAGAGGGAGACCTACTATTAAGAGGGGAACGTATTGCTGATGATGACCAAGGCATGCAACTACTCTGCTATCAAAGACACTATACGTAATACGCCCACGAACAGAGACACACTCTAAGAAACGTTTCTGCCACGTCCACGTTATTACTTCGCGTGCTCGGACTTGTAGCAGGGTAGGCATTAGCAGCGGACGACCAGCTGGAGCGATAATTATGTCGAAATTACGGAGCCAGTCAAACTGGTTCTCCAACGAACGATCTTTTGAGTCTCCAGAGTTCATTATCAGCAATAAATGAAAGCCCTCTTGTGTCAGATGTGTGTGGGACTTTTTTCCATGGCGTGCATGTGGTGCACCAGTTGCGCTGGTCTTGTGCAAGAATACGTTTGAACGATGTACATGACTCGTTCGTTGACTTGGATCGAATGAAAACGAACATCTGTTTGACACTTTAATTAATCAGACTTCTCCAATGAAACATCCCTTACGGCTGCAACCTATAATGAAATCGAATAATGTCAACGCCATACCGTTTAGATAGGGCCTACCTTTTAGCGTCGATTTTCAGCAAACGAGAACGAAATGAACATGTAGTCAACAATAAAGTACTCGATTTCAACGTTTTCAATAAGTTCTTATCGTGTTTTAATGCACCGCTCTTTGATGACGGTATGTCTAAAAATGTGTTTCCTCTTAACGCGACAACTGTGAGGTTTGCGAAGCAGCGTAGATTTCAAAAAGAAATTTCATACGCAGGAAGTACAATGTATTTCCAACATTTAGGGGCCGTCCATAAAGTACGTCACGCTATTTTTGACCATTTTACCCCCTCCCCTGTCACAAACTGTCACAAAACTCGGACCCCCTAAAGTACGTCACACTTTCCGAAAGCAAGGCTAATACATAAACAAGGCTTCGCAACAGCATTATTACTAGCGCTCCTAGCGAGAGGAATCGTGAAAAACACATTCAGGAGATATGCATTTCATGCTATTTTGACATAAAACTAATTAAAATGTTTCAAAAATTTTTGAAAATTATTTTTAAAGCTATGAAATTCTACTAAAAAATAAAAAATAAATTATAAATAAAATTAAAAAAAATAAATGTGTGACGTCACACATGGCCTGACCCCTCCCCTCTGTCACAAACTGTCACACTTTCTTAAACCCCCCCCCCCTGGAGCGTGACGTACTTTATGGACGGCTCCTTATTAGCCTAAATGAGCGTTAAACTGCGTCAAAATGAAAATAAAATAAGGCATAACATTCATGCACATCTATTATGCTCTCTTCAGGCGTCGCATTAAAGAATTACACGCACAAATTACTAATGTTTTGTATGTGTAAGTTAACCATTGTTAGAATCGTGTTACGAAAGCATTCGATTTCGTATCTTGCCATTAGCGATTATTGAAAACCATACTCAAACGTTTTTCTAAACTTAAGCATTTTTTAAAATAGCTAACAATGAGACTGTCTCATGACTCAGAATAAAGAAAACGCCTTTGTGAGATATTCCAGCTCCTTTCTGAAGTTTCTAAACCGCGCTATAAAAGTGTTCAGATACATACATAATTATGCAAAAACAAGATGAGGAATTAAAAGATGAAGAAGGAGGAGTGGGATGAGGTCCTGGAGAGGAGGGAGAGAGAAAAATAATTCTTGATGACGATAATGATAGTGACAATGATGATGATGATGATGTTGATGTTGATGATGATGATGATGATGATGATGATGATGATGATGATGATGATGATGATGATGATGATGACGATGACGACGACGATGCATACGAAGACATCGGTGGTGATGGAGGTGATAATTGAAAAGTATATCGAAAATGTTTTTAAAACTCCATAGCTTCTAACTGAACGCAGGTTTCCGCTTAGCATTAGGAAGACGTTAAATGCTATTTTAAAGTTGTTTGCCAAATAATCAACTTCTTACATCTTTATATTCCAATGTAGAAACGATCTATATCTAGTTCTCTACAACATCTGGGTCAAATAAGCCATCGCGCAATAAAGAGCGGTCACGACCTGTTAAAACAATGTTGCCCAAACAGTAAAATTTAACAACTTTTAACATGAATGATAGACCTAGATACTGTGAAACAGAAGGTAAGAAATAGATTCAATTAGTATGATAAGCATTCGGTAAAACAGATTACTAAATTAGACTAGTAAGTAGCAGTCTATTTTTTTAAACTAATGGCGGTAAAAGTCTTCAAAACAAAAATATTCTCAGAACTATAATTTTAATACTGGCTTTTGATGTTAGGGTCTTATTGCATAAAATCAGGTGGCCTTTGTATGTTGTATAGGCCTACTATTATGCTCTGTGTGTGTGTGATATACTGTATGAACTGAAGTTGCCTTGGCTTCTCTTGCACCTGCTCCATGATGAAATTAATTTGCATTTATGTCTAATCGATTTAATTTCCACTCTGACATTTCGAAGAACTAGTCATTTCTGCGATTAACTGTCGGTTTTGCTTTTCTAAGAAACTAATTTTGGATTAGACCGTGAATCTTTAACTCTTCTGCACTTAGCAGATGTTGGACCTACATGTAGCCTACTTGCCAGCAGAGGACGCCTTCGCAACAACCGAGATGTTTTATGAATATTTTTATATTAGATATGATATTAAAATGATTAATTTAGTCAATTTAGGTAGTCACAGAGGAATCGGTTATTGATCAGATCTATACGTAATCAAAGCTAATATGAAAAGACCCAATATCCGTAAAAAGACTGTGAATCATGGCGGCTGAATGAAAAGGATTTGGTAGGTGGAATAAAAGGTTTAGAGTGAATGCAGAATGGATAGTGTATAAAGAAGTCATGAAGCCAGCCATAATAAGCTGGTGCTCTGCTCTTAGCTTTAGTGTAGCACTGTGGAAATTTGGAATTCAGTCAATCAATCAATCAATCAATCAATCAGTCCTTTGTATTGTAACCATCGTTCAAGGCACAGCATCGTAATAAATTTATCATAAACAGACAGGTAACAAGGGAGGCCCAAAAGGGAAAAATCCCGCTGACAGGGACACTCATTTACTGGACATTGAATGTACTTGGTTACGGCATGATTTACACCCTGAACGTACTGTGAAGATCATTGAAGTGTCGTGATAGACAGTTTACAATTACTATTATAAAGGGAGTATTTAAAACATACCAAAGTGAAGTGCTCATTGATGCATATGGGGAAGATAAGCAAAGATTTTTATATGAAATGAGGGGTAAGGTATTGAAAGTGAGTGAGGAAGCGAGTACGTCGTGACAAAAGTCCAAAACTTGCACGGCAACATGCTTAAGCAGAATTGTCAATCAGAGAACTATAATTATAATAGTTAGCAGGGACAAAGATGCAATAGTGATGTTATACAATTCAAGGGTGAAGCCACAGTTGGGTACTACATCCAGGTATGAAATCCCTATAAGAAACATATACATCAACTGGAGAAAGAGCAAAGGAGTGCTACCAGAATGTTCTTAAGCTACAAGGATCCGAGTTATGAGGAAAGGTTCAAATGATGTCGGCTAACAACACTGGAGAGAAGGAGTAGCAGTAGCAGTACATAACTGGAAAGAAGGCAGTGCAGTGAGGGGAGAGATTCTTTAAATTAACGCCAAAAAGCCTATCGGTATAAAAATAATGAAGAAACCAGAAGGAACATTATGGTAGAAATTCGTCAGTGCAAGAGTTACAGACTTGTGGAATGGTTTAGATTATGGTACTCTATCAGTGGATATTATAGCAGTTTCTAAGACGAAGCTAGGAAGGCTGGGTTCATATGCATTCCAGATTCACTTGCAGTGGTTCAAACACAGATTTCATGTCTTCTGAACCACTTTCAAGACCTGCTATACTATGTTACATTACGCTATGCAATGTTATGTCAATTTTAGATTAGATTTATACAATAGTAAATATGATATTAGAATGATATACTTGGCGACTTTAATGCGATCGACCTACATGTATTTACCGAAATGACCTATGAATCCTCGAAAGTCAAAGGTTATTTCGTGCGGAAATACGGATGACCCATGACGCATGATGGAGATATCGCAGTGTTCTTCAGTTTCGATTGGATGTCAGTCACGGAGATCGATCCACCCGATAGAGGACGCTCCAGTGCACGGACGCTCCAACTAGTTCTCCGGATAATCTTATTTCGGCAAATCGCAGGGGCGTTTCGGCACCGAAACTGATCGTTCAAGCGGCGAAAACCGCAAATAAAACGCACCCGATTACTTGAATTGTCTCCAAGTAACCGCATTCGATTCTTGAGTATATCATAAAGACGCAATATACGCGAGATCGAAACGTTACAATGTGCGCCCGGAATGCGGAAAATAATAGTCCTTGCAGACGACGTGAAGGTCGTCCTGTGATGAAGTGACCTGTCTCGAAATATACCACGCGATCTTCACATGATAACGCCCCTTCAAATCATGAAGGACTTACTCTGCATCAAACGACCTCCCGTTGACAATTCCTGGGATCACTCCTTCTCGTGAATATGAGCATCGTGGTTTGCGGTTGTCAGGTCGACGGCGACTCTAAGGAATTTTGCTTCAAGTGGCGTTATATAAATTTGCCGTTATAATGAGAATTCCAGTTACAGATGGGCGTCAAGTATCCCAAAAGTGACTCCGTTTGAATGCTTTATTGCATAATGTTACCTTATACGCAACCCTTGGTTGGGCTCCCAGTGTGTGCCTGCAGGGTGTCCTATGGATTGTTGAATCTTCAAGTTTTCTGTGCATTGTTTTGCTTGATAATTACATTTCTGCTCTTAATGACATTTACCATCATATAGACTGACGCAGCGCAGTCAGCGCTTTTGTGAGCTACGAAAAAGGCGTTATATTAGGTTACAGATACATACATACATACATACATACATACATACGTACCTATTGTCATTTCTACGAATAGGCTATAACAAGTTGTACATGTAATCACCTATGGCGAATTAGCAATAGGAACTGTTCCAAACGGAGGAGACGGCCCGCGTGATTCCAACGAATTTAGCTTTTTCCTTATGCCAACTTATGACTAGCATCTGAAATATACGAAATTTGTAGCATTGTGGAGCCCCCATCTATTAAGTCCGCTGGGGTCATATTAAGTCCGCTGGGGTCATTTTGTGATTTGTATGGTGCACAAACAAGCTGCACGAGATTCAGCGAGTGAATCAGAAACTGATTTCTACTTCACATTAGAATTTATATATGTACTTCAAAAGACTGTTAGCTGATTAGAGCAGGAGAGAGTTAGGCCTGATTCAGTTGCAGTCCCCTTTTACTGTACCCAGTTGCGGTATGTCATCTAGTTTTGCTAGGCCATTTAAACGAATATAGCATAAAATGAAGAAATGGCATTGTCATAGTCAATCCTAGAGCACCTGAAGGCCAGATCAAGATTATGGCGGCCTGAGTTGAAAGCAGGCGGCGTGAAATATGAATCGTTAGCACAAAGTTCACCTTTTGTGACCGTACTTTACATTACATTGCATGTCAACAACACATGGGGCAAATGTTATTCGTTCTGCTGAACAGATGCTGTGTCACATGACGTGTCACGAAATGACATGTCATGTCATGACGCGACTGCAGAGCATACACCTAATAATAGGCCTAGTCTCCTATCATCTGATTAGATGTGAAGGTGAGGAAATATGTTGAATTCTAATAAAACAGCATGGAATAGAATGCAATGTAATATAATGTATAATATGGTATGATATAATATGATATAGTAAATATAGTATAGTGTAGTGCAGTGTAGTGTACCGTGGCGTAGCATAGCACAGCATAGTACAGCACAGTACAGTAGGCCTACACTACAATACAATACACTATGATACAATACAATATCATAAGATAATATACTATTATAGACGAGATTACATAGTAGATTAGGTACTATAAGATAAGATGAGATTGCATCTGACTATGCCTCTTATTCATGGCTATGGATTAACTCAGTCATCGTACGATTGCAATTCCATATATTCTGAATTAGTTGCATCTCAGAGCAAACTGAAATTTAATTAGAGTAAATTTATCCACCGAGTACTCTGTTTATGCGACCGCTTCTGATGTTTCGACATATTCTTGTAATATTATAATATGTGTGCGTAGAATGGAAACAGCAAAAAAGAATATTTCGAACGATTGAAATGTTTTCTTGCTAATTTGAATTCAGCCTTTATCGACTATCTACCTAATCAATTACACAAAAAAGTGGAGTGCTACGTTTCGTTCAAAACAACGAACTCTTACTAGGCTGACAAAGGCATTCTGAAAGAAACCACGAATCTTAATAATAAAAGTAAAGATAAGATACTTGCCTATAATGCCTAGACCTCATCGTATACTCTTCAAAAGCTTTATTGGCGTGATGTACCTCTGCTAGCATGACCAAGTGGAGCCTATATAGGACCAATATTACCAGATGGGACCCTACAGAGTCCATATACGGTCCCATCTAATGCCAAAGGAAATGCTGGCAAGAGTAGGCCTTATAGCCTAATGAAAATTCAGTTCATATGCAGGCCTGCCATTTTGACAATGATATTGGCATTTCTATTAGATTACATTAAGATAGGTTTGAATGTTGCGCTACATCATGATAAGTCAGGTCACATAAAACTACGACCTATTGATTCAACCCTCGGGTTCAACTGCACTTATATTACATCATTTCATTCGGATGAGAAGTTAAGTGCGCTTAATAAACAAAAAAACTGCACTAAACAAAACAATCGGTCATTGTATTCAAGAAAAATAATCCTACAAAAAATCAATGGATTCACAGGCACTCTAACTGAATCAATCAATGCATTAAATGAATTAATACATTAAATAATGAATGAACGCATTAATTAAAGATGCGCTAAAAGAAGCGCTGCAGCCCGGGGACTCAAATGCGCTTCAACACATCAGCCATTAATGTCTGATCGTATTTGCATAAATTTGCATTCGACGTCGAAAAGAGGGAGACTGGACGTCTGCCTATCAACCTCCGTCTCCAGCTACACGCGTCTCCTTCCCTCTCCATCTCCACCGCCGCCGCCTCCATGATGCCCTGCAGTCGCCTCTGCTCGCTGGAGGACTCCTGCATGCAATACTCGCACTATTCACTTGGGCTTCATCGTCGAGACCCTTTCGTACCTGTATCCGAGCGTGGGTTGGACCGAAGGGTATCGACGATGGCCGAGTGGTTGTTAAGGGTTAATGAACTCCGATGATCACTCTTGTTCCGCGATGGCGGCGGACAGACCCAGTCTGTTGTAGGCTATGTGGAGTGGACGACAGCCTTGATCGATACGACTCTGGTGCATGATGCAGCACAATTGGTCGGCCAATGAAGCAGCCTCTGCCATTATAGGCAGCAAGCAGAAAACATAGTCCTCCTGCTCTGCGTTGAGTCCGTTGTTAAGTATTTCTTTTTTATGCTGCTATGCTATGTGTCCATTCTTATTTCTACATGTCTGTCTGTTTGTCTGCATAAATACATTGTGTGTATGTATGTATGTATGTGTGCATGTCTGTTTGTGTGTCTGTCTGTATATATGTATGTATGTCTGTATGTATGTATGTATTTGTATATATATGTGTGTGTGTATGTGTGTATGTAGGCCTATGTGTGTATATGTGTGTGTATGCATGTATGCATGTATGTATGTATGTATGCATGTATGCATACAAGATATGCATGCATGTATTTACTTAAGTATTTGTGTTTGCCTGTCTGTCTATCTTCCGTTATGTCTGTCTACTGGAAACTGTTAGTCTGCTTAGCAGGCTGTCTACTTGTCCGTCCGATGGCTTAAAACCGGTCTGTCTGTCTGTATGTATGTATGTATGCATACATACGTATGTCTGACTTTGTATCGGTCTCTGCCTGTCTCTGGGTCTGTCTATTTGTTTGCCTCTTTGTCTGGTTGTTTACCGCATCATCGGTTTCCATGTAAAAATAAATCTTTCTTTCTTGTAGACCTACATCTTTCATTTGTGTCTTATTCAATCGTTGTCCCTTTCAAAATAATAAGCTATTTATGCGAAATAAATGTAATCAGTGGCAGAACGGTAAATCATCTGGAAGCTCAATTTCGCCTAATGACAACACAATGGGCGGAATGAACAAGCGAAATTGTGATTAAACGAAGAAGAAAACTGCGCGCATGTCGAGGCATGTCTCAGACTGTCTTCTAGCTGATTCAGCGGCTGGCAACAATGGATGCGCAGGCACACGTAAACACACGCAGTCATGCAGACATACGGACAGGCATCTGCACACGGACACGCTGCATTTATGCAGGATATTGACGAGATCACTCCCACTGTTTGTAATTATAAATGTAAATATATGTACATATGTTTAATCTGATATCTATATATTTGTATGTATGTATGTATTTAATTTGCCTGATATCTATATATTTGTATGTATGTATGTATTTAATTTGCCTGATATCTATATATTTGTATGTGTGTAGGCCTAGGAATTTATCTGATATCGATATATTTGTATGTGTGTAGGCCTAGGAATTTATCTGATATCTATATATTTGTATGTGTGTATATGTATTTGTAGGCCTATGTGTATATGTATTGTACTATGTATCATTGTAATATTGTGGCATACTGGGTCGCAGCTCGTGTCCTGGGGTGATCCAGCCAACAGGTGCACAGCAAATACATGTAGGAGGGTTTAGGGTAATGGTTATGTACGAGCAGTAGAAGATCAACATGGACGCGGGATTGCTTCCCGCTACCCACCCAAAGGTCGACTCAGCCTTTCATTCGCCAGCTGGCGTTGGTAAAATGGACAGTTGGACATGATGGGCGCCTTGCAAGGCTGCTAAAACAGTTAAATTCGACTCTTGCAATAAATTGTGACCATCAGTTCATACTATGAGTTGTAATCATACTGCGCTGTGTCAGTGTGAAATAATAAACAAAGATGTTTATATTTATTTATAACAAGTCTTGTCAAAGTGCAGCATTCTTCGAAAAAACATCACATGATCATCGGGCAGACATCAGACTGAACTCCATGCTTAGACCGAACTACAGACTTAGACTATCCAACACTCTTATAACACACAAAACAAGGATGGGTGGTTTCGGCCCACCCACTGTCTACACACTCATCCCTCTTAAGATTCCAACCGAAGAATAGGTTCCCGCCAACCAGGCACCTGCAGACCCACGAACATGTTTCAACCCATCCTTCCATGGAACCACAAGCAGTAATCACCGGTGCAGCTCTACCTGCCACATGTAGCGCCAATTCCTCTAGCCTTTCCAGATCCGGCGTGTAACAAAATGTAATACGTAATACGTAAATGTGTTAAATTGTTCATGTATATGCATATATATGTATAATTGTATATTTACATCTATATGTTTAATTGTATATGCCTGTACTCACGTATATATAGGAATTTTTTCATTATAATAGAGGAATTTTGTCTAGAATTGCTACTACTAATATACGCTTAAACCTGTTACAGTACTACTCAATTATAGTCCAAGCTTTCCCAACTTATTTTCACATCATATGGACATTGAACTACAAGGCTAAAACAAGGCAATTATTATTCTCCAAAAGGGACCATTCGTGTCATTGCCAATTGCTCCTATATCTTCTCTCAACTGACACCATCTATAAACAAAGTTTACGAGTATACTCAATATTGAACAGATAACATCTCTGCAGACTAATGAATTCATGTATAGATATGTAAATAAACAGCTACCATCAAGGCCGTAGCCAGGATTTTGTTTCGGGGGTGTTTAGTAACTGTTTACTCGTTCTTGAACAAGCCGACAAGCAACCAGGTCAACCAACTATAAGGGGTTTGGAGGAGCGCTGTGAGATCTCAAAGCACTGTAGAGCTGCATCATCTAAGTTCACATGAGTGCTCTTAGTTCTTACACCGTATATGTTAGTAAATGCAATATTTATTTTATACATTATTTAATTTGGGGGGTGTTTAAACACCCAAAACACCCCCTAAATACGGCCTTGACTACCATAAACGTTCAATAATTACTTCACATCGATATCGGAAATCAATCCTTACAGTATTCGCTCCTCTAATAACTCTAGGCCTATTTGTTCCCGTACTATAGTACCCGCAAAATTCTCGATTAAATGTGTTGAACCTAATGCCCGGAACAGAATCCCTGTTGAAATACGATGTTCGTCTAATATTTGTCTTTTTTAAATGAAGATTGCGCGACTACTTGATATAGCAGAGTCAGCTGATTGATGTATGTGCACTCAGTCATTAGTTAATTAGTTAAGCAAGATTGAACCCAGGTGTAATTGAACAAAGCCAGCCCCTACATATCACTCAAAGAAAGGGTTACCCTGTTAAACGGGACCTTGGTCCTTTACGGGTTTGGTTTTCTTCCTCTGTTGTTCTCTTAAATCCTTTATTCTACTTATTGATTGCATCTCAGTTTGTTTGTTTGATGGGACCAAGAAAATGTATGGCTATGGTTATGATTATGGCTGTGGGTGTGTGTGTGTGTGTGTGTGTGTGTGTGCGTGTGTGTGTGTGTGTGTGTGTGTGCGCGTGCGTGTGTGTAGGGATTGGCTTCTATGCTGTCAAACATTCGATGGAAGGTATGCTGAGTTGCACATAAGAGTCTGGCAAACCGATGAACGCATTCCAGACCACGAGGGCGCCAGTTAGTCTGAAGTACGAGCCCACTGAACACTGACCGACTGACCAGCGGGCCACGTGAACAGAGACACATAGACGGTCAAAGATGGACATGGAGAGAGAAACATACACACAAACACAAAGGGAGGAACAGACGTAGCTATGTGAATAGGTGAGTGAACTACTCGACTGGCTTCGTCGGTATTAACAGCTGAGAACTCCGCAATGACCAGCACTCTGGTAGTACCAGTCCCAAGCCTGGAGAAAGGAGGAGGGCGACGCTAATCATCCTTGTTAAGACACAGTGTCGTTTAACAGCAACTAACCAAGAAACAGTTAAGAGTAGAAGCAGTAGTAAGAGTAGAGAGTTCGTAATTGGACATTCGTCTACGTTGTCATTGTATTCATAGTGTTACATGAATGAACTCATCAGTTACTATTCATTAATTCATTACGAAGATTTATATAGCGCTCCTTTAAGACTACTATTCGGGAGCGTTCCTGACCCCAGCACGGCTGAAAAGAACGGTTTTGAGGTGAATAGAAAGAGTCAGATTGGACCATGGGGAGCAAGCACAGCGCCAGAGGGAGCCCCGTTCCCGAGCGAGGGGCCAACCACTGAGAAGGCGCGACTACTGACCAAGTCGTTTGTCTTTGGCCGCCCGGTCTCTGTTGGGCATCGGTTGACCATCTGCTATTGACACCGCCCATGTCCCCCGTCAGAACCTAGCTGCTACCATGGACTCCCCGACCGTGTAACGTTACATGAGCATCTACCTTTTACTACGTTAAATCCACTGTCCAGCAAGTATAGCTACATGCTGGACATGTTCTACGCCCTCGCGCTCATGATCCAGAAATACCCTCGGCAGACTGTCTCGCCAGAAACACTTTTATAATTAGGATGATTTATCAAAGATAAATAACATTCATGATTCATCGGTTATAAATAACATGTGAACAAACAATTTATAGAATGCATAAATAGTCTAATCCAGAAATAGAGAAAACAATCCTTTAAACTATCATGTAAGCCAAAATGCGGTTTGCAACTGGTCGTACAATAAAGAACATTCTATTCTATAGATATGTATGTCTTCACGTATATGCATATATGTATTGAATTTGTATAATAATATTTTCGTTTATTGAAACAATCCGGTTGACAAACCGCAACCGGTTACAGTGTACAATTATGCAATTGAAACAATTCACAAGAACACAAATGACAGAATACATAAATCTTAACTACTAACAGAACAGACAGCCTGCAATACAATGTAGGTTATATGCATGATGCATATATAATATGTTCATGAAAATGTAGGCATATAGACTATGTATGTGTTCATGAAGGGGCATATGAATATCTAAACCCCAAAACCAGCGTTGAGACGGGTAATTAGAGATGGAGTTATCGTTGAAAACGTAACGAGAATGCATCGACTAAACGGGAAATGTTGATTTCACGCCAGATTGGCTGAGATGTTGGCGATTTGCAGGAGAGGCCGATGAGCGGTGACGGTTCGTTGGGCGGCAAATTGGAGCGCTCATCCCGGCTGTCATGTCTCCATGCTGCTGAAGGCATATTCCTCCAACGATGGTCTCCTCATCACTGTCGGATGGCTACAGATATTAGTGTTCTTGAACGCATCGGCAAATTGCCCGTAACCTCTGTCAGTTTCAGTGGCCGTATGCATGTGGCCACAACTGTTTTTGACCAGACAAAAGTGACTGAGTGCTGTTGGATGTATGTATGTATGCATTTATGTATGTACTTATGCATGTGTCTTTAGGAATATGTATGCTATATATGTATATGTATGTATGTATGTATACTGTATAGGTATGTATGACATTGTATGTATGTATATAATGTGTGTATCAATGGTTGTATGCATATGTAGGCCTATGTATGTATGCATGGATGTATGATTCCATGTATGTATGTAGGCTATGCTATGCATGTATAGCCTACAGTCGAAAACGAACACGAGCTGTATACGTTTTCAAATGGCTGTCTGGTCATATTGAATCTAACATCATTTGGAATAGCGCAGGGAGCGCCTCTGAGTAGGAATCTTGAAGGGGCGCTATATAATTTTTTGGGGAATGAATTAATGAATATGTATGTATGTATTCATATATCCAATTACCTCTCAAAGCGCTGTTATGAGGTAGACTCTCTGAATCCTTCGAGCTCTTTGGCCACACAAATTTGAGGTATACACTTAAGCCACAAACCTAAATAAATAGAAATATTTCGTTTCTTCAAGTATGGCTAGCTGTTTCACCCAAATTACGCTATATAAGTTTTACGATTGTACGGGGCCAACAATTTATTGCCGCACAATTATTCCCGTTTCCGGTCGTATTAATTAGTTTAATTGCCAGCCGCTTATCGCATCGACACACAAACTGTAAACCGGTTCGTACTAGTATCAAAGTGGAAGATTTAGTTAATGTGATCGGTTTCTAAGCGTGCATTTCCTACAGCGTCATAAATCGAGAGAATTAGCATAAATAAAGGTTCTATATGAAAAGAATATGTATATGTAGGATTGTAGGTATGTATTCGACCAGGTTCGATTCCTGTAAAAATGTAAAGGATCCGATTAATAGAACAGCAAGAAAGACAAAGAGATTGAAGAACAGGTTAAAAGAGTTGTTGATTGAATAAGCGATCAGTAGATCGACCGACCAACCAGACGAAGGATGGATTGTTTGATGTATTGGTTGATCGGTTGATAATAGAAAAATAATAATAATAGGCCTAATAATAATAATAATAATAATAATAATAATAATAATAATAATAGGCCTAATAATAATAATAGGCCTAATAATAATAATAATAATAATAATAATAATAATAATAATAATAATAATAATAATAATAATCTTTTATTAATTCAAACTGACAAGTACGCAGTAAGATTATGATATAGGCCTAGTGATTCGTTTATAAGAATAATTGATTGATTGATTGATTTGTTGGTTCACGAATTCATATAATTAATTCCATCCTTCATTCATTCAGTGATGATACTATTCCGAATAAGGAAAATTCGACAGAATACCACACCATATGACTACAAGCCTCATTACAAACGTGTCCATCCTCGAAGTCAGAGGATGGAGGCAAATACAGAAGCGAGATAAACTGATGTAGAAGCTCGACTGGCACAGAAAATGGAAGGTGGCAAAAGGTACAGTTGTAGTTCTGTGAAGATTGAGTGAGAGAAATAAACGTCATGGCTTGGACACCTGCTTCTCTGACTGCCGAAAGGCATTTGACACAGTAAATTGTTTTGAACTCATGAAAGTACTTTAGAAGATTACTTGGCATCCAGAGATTGACAAAGGCTGAGAAATATTTTTCACCATGGTCGAATTGTTGTCAACCTATATTAGTCATTGAGAGTTTTGAGGATCCAGCTGCTTTCAAATTTCAATAATTGTAGGTATGTATTCGACCGAGATTAATTAATGAGTACCATTTTCTCGTCATTGACTCCCACTGTTGGTACCGAAAAGATTCAATGACCTATTACCCATCTGTTTTTGGAATAACCTATTACTCACCTGCCTTTTCTGTTTTTGAGGAATATGACTCTGTTTGACTTTAAGTTCTCTCTTCTTGGTTTATCCTTTTCTTTTCTCATTTTCACATATTTCTGCGGTTTTCTTTATCTTTCGTTTCGCTGTTTATCTCTGTATCTAAGCTTGTACTTTATTTTCTTTCACAGCTTTAATTATTGCGGCAGGTACTGTCTGTATAAATTCGGTGGAAAACTTCAAATAAGCTTAAACCGGTTTTGAGGGCATATTAATAGTGGGCTTCCGTAAGTGGAGTTTCCAGTTGAAGAGTGAGCATGCTTTACTCAAATTTCGTTGTACCTAACAGCGTATGTGACAAAATTTTCCAGTGACGTAACGTCAATGAGTCACCCAGTTGTTGACTTGTTTTGGGTACTCCTGCATAGTGTGCTACATGTAATTAATTGGTGGGGCGCTGGCACGTTGATTGATATTCTTCCGCGTGCAGAAAGCGTTTGGTTGATATCAGGAGGGACCTATATTGTTGTTCAAGTATGACTAGGCAGGTATCTTAATCGTAATCGTAATCTCGAAATTTCTACAGCGCCCAAAAAGCGAAGTCGTGGGAAACACAGGCGCATAATCAAAACAGAATCGATAGGCAGAGGGTCAAGATCCAAAGGGTAAGGCAGGCAGGCATGGCAGTCAGTCAAACGTCTAAGTTGGGTGGTGTTTAGAGTTGAAACAGCGAGGGCGGTGAGAGGAATCGGAGGAATCGGAATCGTATTCGTGAAAAGCAATGTTTTCAGTTCTGAGTGAAAGACCTGTGGAGGAATCAACGTATACATGAAATTAGTATCCAATACAGATACGATGGTGTTGAACAGTGAGCGAAAAGATGTTATAGAGACAGTTAATCGTGCACTCGATCGAGAGTATGAGGTGCAAATGTCGTTGATCATCGCTGACGATAGCAATTTATTATTCGTACGTGTAGGAGTTTTAATGCTGGCCGTTGAGTGCTGTCGTCATTTAGCAGCTCATAATAGAGTAAATCACGAGAGAAAATTGGAAAAGATATTGTGTCTTTCCTTGAGTTAATGCTACGCTATAAATCTGGCGAATAGAGGCTTAGTACTCGACCTGAAGACAAGAATGATAAAAAGCCTACCATGGAACGAGAAATGCAATGGGTATACGTGATCGACTTTGAGAAAAGCACAAGTTGAAAGCCAAGAGACATAGGAAACGCTGGTTTAATGAAAACTAATGAAGATCAGTTGGACATGATACGAACAAACTGCTATGTAGGTTGGTGCAGATGCGGAGGAAACTATTGCACACCGTACACATAAGTGTATTTCAGCTTGTTATAGCCGCCTATGTGTAGAAGTAACACTAGGAATAGCCTACGCCTAATTATGCTCGTAACATTTTTAGAAAGGATGCGGAGAGAAGAACAATTCCGGAAGAAAGATTGGAAATGAGAAAACTACAGGAGCTAAGAAATACGGTACGGTACTGGCTGGTGCACAAAGGAGCTATAAGCTAGAGACAAAGTACAGAACAAAGAGGATTGGCCTCGTTGTGTTACTGAACCTCGCCAAGGCAGAGTACTGCTGATGGATGAGTTTCGGCATCCAAAATCAACCGTGAAGCAATCGTGCTTCTGAATTTTAGGTCATGGATTAGCAGGATGGGGATGGGGACAGAAACGCACCAAAAGACGGGAGGAAGTGTGACCAAGCAACGAAATGAGGAGGCACAGAAGCAGGAATGGACAGACAGCTGATAGATGGATGGAGAAAAAAAAGAGAGGAAGGAGAAGAAAGTAGAGGATGTTGTTGAGAAATAGAAATACAAAACGGACAGAAAACAGCAACGGGAGAAGAAAATGAAGGGAAAGAGGCGCTGCGAAGGTGATAATTCCGCAGCCGAATGCGAGCTCTATGACAATCAACGACTAGATTGGCATTGGAAGCGAAGGATTATGAAGAAGACAAAGAAGAGAAGGAGAAGGATAAAACCCTGGAGAAGGTAGACGAGTGGGATGATAGGAAATGTCAGAAGGCGTCTATGAGAAAGGCATACGGCATTATGCAATATCATGCGCAAATAATAAATAGCATATAATCATACATATATATACCCAACCCTGTGTTATTCCATAACAGCCACATGCGTTGGATCCACATTGGACTCAATGCAGTCAACCAGTCGCTCTATACCACTAGGCCAATCACAATGTTAGCCCAATAAACGCGGCTGTCTGGAATTACGGATGATATAGCGCTGCATGAATGTGACTCCCCATATATATATATATATATATATATATATATATATATATATATATATATAATTGAATCGTGCCATATATATTGAATCGTGCCATATATATTGAATCGTGCCATATATTAGGCCTATATTGAATCGTCGAATCGGAAGAGGAAGAGGAGGCGACAGCAACATCGGCGGCATCAGCCGCAGACAAGAGAGATGTAGGACGTCAATTGCTGACGGGAGGATGCAAGAGTATCAGGCCAAGATGGAAAACAGTCTAATTATAGACGTCTGGATCACGTGACCATCCCACGCGTCCTACAGTCAATCCTGAGTGATGGTTGATGAAACCTTTCCAGGGCAGCTGGATCAATCGTTTGGTCGTTATAAAGCGACCTTATAAAAATTCATTATCATCATCACCTTCATCGTTGTCATTAGTTACAACCACGGCAACAACGTTCTAACAGGAGGAATAATCATATTCGTCGTTGTCTTTAATATTCGTCAAGTTCGTCGTTGTCGTCATTATCACGACCTTTGTAGGCCTAATTAAGTAAGTAAGTAAGTATATCCTTTATTGAAAAACCAACTGCTAACCGCATTTTGGTGTACAAAGATCATCAAATATAAAAAATTAAGTATAAAGCATCCGTGTGACAAATGTTTTACGAGATAGAGAGTTTGCCTTAGGTATTATTCTATTGTAGGTTCTGGGGCGTAGCACTGGGATTAATAGTAGCAATTTCCGAATGATTACAGCGGCATTGGTAGAAATTCTTGCATAACGATAGCAGCTCTAACTGTTCGTACTCTGACAGTGCCAGTCCCAAGCCTGGATAAGGGAGGAGGAGGGCGCTAATGATCTTTGCTATCACACAGTGTCGTTAAACTGAAACTACTACTACTGATAGCAACTATGATGACAATTTCTGAACAATGCTTGGTATCATTGACAGCAAGAATGAGCAAAAACAAAATATACTTAACCTGCTATTACTGTAGGTTACTACTATTTGTTCTCACTCTTGCTGTCACTGACACTTTTTCTTGGATATTGTTAAGGTATCAAGCGTTTTAAACTGTACAACTCTAGACCATCAGTCCAATATCACGTCCTCTGTTGGTCGCGATAAGAAATTAATTGGATTCCAAACGGGAAAAAACTTTACGGTTCCCTAAGTGCGTGTAGTCTTCCACCCCGTTCCACCCGCTTGTCACTGGAGTTCGATAACGTCCATTGAACGCAAGTCACGGCAGATAAACGGATTAAAGATTAAGAGGATTAATCGATTGCAAGTCCAATTCCTTCCTCTGGCTTTCAGCTGGCAAAAATTCATTAATGATTTTTCTACGGGTTGTGTAGTCGCTCGTTCTCACGTAGCTTTTGCGCCACTGTTTTCAGATGCAAATCGCTTCCATCCTTAGCATTAAAAGGAAACTACGACAGCTAGTTATAGTCCAGTCATAGCCAAATGTTGTTGCTCCTAAAAAATAAATTTTAAAGATTTTTGCCAGTATCTTATTTTCTAATTTGGATCCTAAGTGTATACTCAGCAATGCCCAAAAACCTCCACAGAAAGAAGAAGAAGAAGAAGAAAAAACGAAGAAGAAGAAGAAGAAGATCAGTCCCTTAAGCTAACCCTGAGGCAGCCATGGGTATACGAAGTGTTAGCGACTTCATTTTCTTAACCTCGGTATATGACGGCGGGTGGCCAATCCCCTCCCTCGCCGTCTCATCTTCCCATCGACGTTGTGTGGTCAGTGTACTCATTTTAGCAGCGTTGGCTAGGTGTGCTGGTGGAAGAGAAATCTCGAACCAAATTTCCTGCCCTTGCGGGGATTTGAACCCGCGACCTCTCGACTGTCAGCTAACCACTACACTATCGAGCACCCTCCCATAGAAAGAACTGTTACACATTTCCATAACTGTAATTTATGTTTCGTTTATGGAGTGATTCACGATTATTGGCAGTGCATGTGAGATAGCAAACGCCATTTAATATAAAATAGCCACCGTTTAACTAGCAGAGCTTTTCACATTTAGAAACGCATAACTACATGCTATTCTCGACTGTTGTATATACTGCAGTCCCGTAGGCAAGTCTGCGTCTAGTTCAGTTCTACCATTATCTGCAGTGATGTATTGTGCATTGGCGTTGTGTTTCTCGTGGCGTAATTGCAGTTTACAACCGGATTTAATGTTGTGTTCCATTTGTGCATTCGTGCATCGCGGCCTGTACGACGCTCCATGTGCGCCTGGAATGTGGGTCATCCACTCCAGGCTGAGCTGTAAACAAACCAGAACCGTTGGGACGAGTCCTGTTGTTCCAGTTATTTATGGAGTTTTCGCGCAGTCTGGACCGCATATCCCTGCGGCATTCCGTTCAAGTGTAACTTTTCCACACTGTAATACAAAGGGAATTAAGTTCAAGAGTGCTCCGATAAAGAGAAGAACTAACGCACTGCTGCTGCACGTCGCATTCGACATTCCCCTGAAGCATCATGGTCCAGAAGTAGACCATGCACTCGGAGGCGCAAACAGCACTGCATCAATCTAATAACAGTAAACCGGTTTCAGTTGTTTTAAATACTGATGCATGCCTAGGAAATTGGTGCGTTGCTTTTCTATTCTCCCTCTCAGTTTAAAGTTTCCAAAGACCTCGCTTCGAATTTTAGTTCAGCGGTTTCCAAACTTTTGTGAATATCTTGGCCGCCTGGATACCCAATGTGTAAAATTAAGCATCGTGTACTAAAATTTGTTTTGTAAATTGGCATCAAAATATGAGGATTTACGCACAGCGTTTAGAAATTGGCATATTTAAAAGCATTAAAAGGAAATTACAACAGCTATTTATAGTCCGATTATAGCCAGTTGTTGTTGCTCCCGGAAAAATTTTTTCGATAAAAATATTTGGTGACCCATTTGCTAGAGATTCGCGACTCACTTTTGGGTAGCGACCCACAGTTTTGGAAAAGCTCCTCAAGTTCATTTATGGCTTGACCTAAAAGAGTAACTTAGAGCAATGAGAATCGACTGAGGTTGCAGGATAAAGTATTAGCTAAATGTTAAGTCAAGTCGACCTATGGGTTGTCGGATAATAGTTTCTGCAGAATTTCGTTTGCCTTTGAGTTTGGTCAGTCTTCTATGGCAAACGCCAGAAGTCGATAAATGTCACACAGACTGAAATGCTTAACCTTTTTCTTCGAAATGTCACGCAGACCTAAATAATGCTTACATGTATGGCCTTTATAGCCGAACTCTGATAGTAAAATCTAACCTTAAACCTTTAGCGTTTGTCACCATCTGTATGCGGACATTAGATTTGCATTGCCTCCTAGAAGCAGTTTGTCATAACGATAGTCTGTATAATGAAAGCAACGTCTTTGATTGATCTCTTTTTACGCTGTGTGTCCCGGTTCTAAGCCTTCGTCGATAGCCTACTCTGAAGCGCCCAGCTTCGCCGACGTCGCTTTCGATGGCTAATAATGTTCAACTTGGCTTTTGATGGCTAATAATGTTCAACTTGGCTTTTAATGGCTAATAATGTTCAACTTGGCTTTTAATGGCTAATGATGTTTAGCTTCGCTTTCAATAGAAAATAATGTTCAACGTTGCTTTTGATGACTAATAATGTCTAATTACATTCGAACTATGGCCTACAATTTGTCGTTCGTTTGAAGTGAACCCTTTGTTCTACATTGTTAGCGTTCGCATTTTTAGACGCCTACACAGAACTTTAGTTAAAAGCTTCTGCGAAATTGTATAATCGCAATTTTTGTATACGGCCTCTTCAAGAAAACTCTTCTTATTAGATCCCGAGTCCCGACCAGAAAATATAAAGCCACTATCGAACAGGTTGGTTTTACCTGCATTCCATTATTCTACCATGCAATCATCTTAGGCCTACTTTTAATGGCTAATAATAGTTGCGGATTGCAACTGGTTCAATAAAGAATATACTTACTTACTTTACTTAAATTAACTTAACACTATTTAACCCTCGGGCTACCAAGGGGGGGGTGGTTGCCACCCCCCCTAGGTTTTTTTCATCTCAAACTTTTTCCGTATGGAATAAAAATTTGACCTTTTAGGTAGCTGTAGGGGGTTCATTTGCACACGTTTTGAGGTAAAATGTGAGATGATATCTCACACCGTTCAAAAGTTATACCCAATATACCCGAGGTACCAGGGGGGTGGATACCACCCCCCTAGATTTTCGACTATATCTTATCCGTCATTTAATATTAAGAGACACAAATTATACCATTCTATAGAGGGAATGTGGAGCTACATTTCTATGGTCACTGAGTTGACCTGAGACAACCGGAAGTGCTCAAAATAAATTATAATACGCGTAACATGCGTGAAAAATGGCTGAATGGAAGGACTTCCCCCTTAGTGTTTTGTCTGTAGCGTATTCATTTGTCTTCCTGGAAGAGAAACAAAGATACCATTCTTTAGAGGGAATGAAGGGCTTCATTTGCATACCCACATCTTTGTCTTTTGAATACCGGAAGTGATCAAAATAAATAATAATACGCGTAATCTGTGTGAAAATGGCTGAAGACAGCGTTATAACGTAAACCGATATATATGTATGGATATATATGTATGGATGTACATTTATACTATATAAACATGTGTAGGGATGATTTTGTGTATCTTTTATACATAGATTAGTTTCAAAACACACATAATCTTATATTTGTTTATCCAAAAAGTACAAAATGTACGCAATAATAAACAATATTGCTAATTAATGGGTCCCGTTGTTACAAGTGATGTAATTTCGAGGTGCATTCACATAATGTACAACTAAATACACCATTCTGTGCAGAAATGAATGCTGAATCCAATGCTGTATTACAAGTTATGATATGTAAAACCAAACACGAAATCCAGGGGGTGGTAACCACCCCCCCTTGGTAGTCCGTGTTACAAAAAAAGCTTGGTAGCCCTAGGGTTAACTTCAAACTACTCCACCTTATCTTACTTTGCGTACCTTACCTAAATTAAGTAGGCCTATATGTGTAATTTTAATTTCAATTTTATATTGCGCCACTTCACGAGAGAGACTCATCATAGGAGCTGCTGACCTAACACAATGAAACCGACTGAATATAATGTGGTAACATAGAAAAGAAACAACGGGTGAAAATGCGCAGGATGGGATGTACATTGTATGTCGGTCAGTAGGTTGGCCGGACGAACCGTGTAGTAGTTGGTTCTGCGCTATTAATTCCTGCTTTGAAATGGCAGGCAGTGAGATTCATCAGCCGTCGTCGGTTGAGCGTAAATAGCCTCATGCACCTGGCATGAAAGGTCGGCTCTCTCCCGTGCTCTACTCGTTACTACGGGTTCCGTCTGCTCGGTCGGGACTCGGGAGGTATACAGCGTAAGGCAACGCGGTGCCAATGAGCCTACCCAGAGACGACGTCTATCCAGTATAGTATGCATGAGACTGTAAACCCAGCGTAACACTTGCGGTTAGACACGCCGGCATTCAGCTGAAAGCAACGCCGCCTTCAGCTGGACTTGTGCGCCGCAGTTGCGTGCAGCGACCGTGGAACAGACTGTGAGAGTTTCGCCATCAAATGCTGCTTTCATTGAAGCCCATCATATATTATACGCACGCGCACATTCGCTCGGACATGGTATAAGAAGCCGATGAACGGCTTCGATAGGGACAATATTCGGCGATTGAGCGACGCTCAGAGTAGATATAGGGAGCACGCACGTAAACCTCAGTCCGACCCTGAGTTCAGTGCACTGGCTTCCCATCGCTGTTCATGAAATAGGCAACTGTCGCAAGGTAACGGAAGAAATTGGAGTTTTATGGAAGGACGTCGGTCGGATGATTGCGTAGTCACGTTTTCGCGTCATTTGAATGTGGATGTGAGAAGCGATAGGAGCTGCATCTATGTAGGGCCAATGACTCGCATCTTCTGCTAACTCAGCT
Source organism: Aporrectodea caliginosa (assembly GCA_020284085.1). Lineage (NCBI taxonomy): Eukaryota > Metazoa > Annelida > Clitellata > Crassiclitellata > Lumbricidae > Aporrectodea > Aporrectodea caliginosa. The sequence continues at coordinate 2,025,492 of JACEVL010001024.1, forward strand.
AAGCCTTGCCGCCGTTGCCGGTCGCTGAATCTTCGTCATGCGTGATTGACGTCACTGCTAATCAAACAAGTGTCAACTACTCCTTGTGGCGATTCGCTGGGCGATGATATTCGTCATCGCAAAACAAGTATCTAAGGCTAAATTGACAAATAGCGGAACCTTACCTTAGACCTTAGTCCTTCCCGTGCAGGACTGCACATCGGGCAACGCAGTTTTTCCATTCTTCCCTGTCCTTCGCCACCTCGATAGCATCCTCCACCGTCATCTCCAGGCATCTCGGGTCCTCTCGAACAGTTCCCATCAAATAGCTGACAAATAGCTGAAACGATTCTAATAATCGGATTGCGCATTGTTCTGACCCGTAGATTCTATTGCGTCAGATTTCGACTGTGGAGTTCGCAGTCATGATGGACGAATTCGAGATGTTTCGTGCGAGGGCGTACGGCGGTGGGTTGGGTGGCTGTCCGCGACAGGGCTTCCTCCAGGACAACGAGGACGACGAGGACCCAGCCATGTTGGCCGCAATGTGCTCCAAGTCGTCAAAGCGACGACACAGCAGCGTCGGGATCGTAGGAGCGGCTGGCGATCCCTACGGTCCCCTGGGAGGAGTGGCATCGGCACACAACAACTACGAATCATCAAGGAACGTGGAAGCCGTAATCCGAGGCTCAGACGACGGAGGAGGAGGCTTCAGCTGTGACCGCTGGAAGAACAAACCGCGGTTACCCAGTCAGGTGACCGTGGCCATCGAGCCACCGAGTCCCACAGACCCCCACTGCGACGACTACGGTCAGCTCCGGTCGAGACCCAAACACTACAAGCATCAACAGGCGATCGACGACGACGACGATGACGACGATGATGACGACGACGATGAAGAAGGCCGAGCGAAGACACACTATCGCCCGGGAAGACAGAACCTGCAACGGACGCATACGGCGCCCCCGCATACCCGATCGCCCTCGCCAAGGAGACAACAGAGGGTCGTCGACGGAGGTAGTCCGCGACATCTCGAAGACCACGGTCCACCCAGTCGGACTGTTGCTGCTGCTACTGTTCGAGGTATCGTCGAAGCGAATTCCTCGCAGTTCGATTCCTCCTCTGACGACGGTGGATCGTCACAGCTGCAGCGGAACGACGAGGGGCCAGTGGAGATCCGCCGCCGGAGCCCATCCGTCAAGAGGGGACGACCTCCTGGAAGCTCCAAGGCAGACCAGCAGGGACAGCGACGCGACAGTCGCCCGGACAACCTACGCCCGAACGCTCTTTCCCCTGGAGGTGGAGGAGCTGGAGGAGCAGGAGGAGCAGGCGGAGGTGGCTCGATGCCCCGTCGGAAGTCGGTGACCTGCGCCCCCACGGACGGCCTTCGCCTTACCCAGCCTTCGCCCTCGGCTCACCGACGCAACTCCTACACGGGAGCAGCCGTCATCCTGAAGCCGAACAGTCCCCCGACTGGCGCTGGCTTCAACACCGGAAGAAGGGGGTCGGCCATCACCTACCTGACGGACGCACCCGCCCCTGGACTCGGCTGGAGGCAACCGTCTCCAGCGGGCAGTCCCTCACGAAGGAAGTCCTGCGTCGAGGACATTGGAAGAGACGTCGAACAGCTGCTTGGTAGGACGTCATCGACAGGTGGACTGAACCCAGACGAGTTCCGGAACCATCTGGAGGACCTGGCTCGAGCGGCGGCAGCGGATGTGGCAGCTGGGAACGGGTCGAAAGTCAACAGCCGGGCGTCGTCGATCAACCACAAAACATCTAATCGTCCGTCGCTGGCCAGGAGTCCGTCTGGAGGAGGAGGAAGTGGATCGTCGACGGAATCGTCGGAGAGTCCTCCGGTCTACAAGGTCATGGTGCTCGGGGCTCAAGGGGTCGGAAAGACGACGCTGGCCAATCAGCTGATGACATCCGAATACTTGGCCAACAAGGAAAACCATCAAGGTAAGCCTCTCACGTCGTATGTTCGCCATGTCTTTATAAATGTTTAAATACAATACAATACAATACAATACAATACAATACAATACAATGTCTTCGTTTGTCTTCGCTTGTCGCTTCTTTGTGATTACATTATATTATTATTACTATACCTTATTATTATTTCTATGTTTTATTTTAAATTCAATTTTGATGTCCCATTGTGCGTTTGCAATGCCAATGGAGTATTAAAGGCTATACTTACTTACTTGTCTTGCCTTCCCTTGTCTCTTGCAATCCTTGAGCCGAGATTGGCTGCACCATGGACCATTTCGTTCCACCTGCTGGTGCTCTCTGTCTATTCCAATAGCTGGATGAACGATAGCTTAGTCCACGACCAGATGTTTTCGAAACATTTCATCTAACGTCTACCCAGTTCCCATGCTCCCGATTTCGGATTTGTACCTTAAATGATATCTTTCTTCAGGAAAGCTCCACTCTTTCGGAGCGTCATGCCTAATATATATGACAGCTTCCTCGCCTCATTTGTACCTATTCTGCAATCGCACCCCCACCCCCATAGAGTCTGTCTTGTGGCCTCTCGGATCTGTTTGAACTCGATCGAATCCATCTTTAGGATGAAAGTTTGGAGACTCACTTCAAGGAACCGACAAATCAATTTCCCGTGTAATATAACTGCCATGTCAAATCGTTCGTTTTAGCTCTCGTAACATGTTCAAGTTGTACTTTTAACGATATTACAGCAGCATTCATAGCTCACAAGAAAATAACGACAGAGGTCAGATAAAAAGCTTCAAGCTTAAACGACTTTGCCTATCAACAAGAATTCATTACATATGTTTCTTAACTAGATAATGATACGTAATACTAGCAATAATACAAAATAAAAACAATAATTATTGTAACAATAATAACAGCAGTTTCGAGGGAGTTCCCTAAAATGCGCTCTATAAAAGTTGAGATGCAGCATGCACACTGCAAGCTCAGTAATAACATAAAGAGTAAAAGTGGCAGGAAATACGCTAACAGCAAGAGTTGTAACAAAAATGACAGTTTTATTTAGAATTATTGATTAAAATAGGCCAGGAGGAGAAGAGTCAAAGACATGTGCAACACTCACGTTCTTCAGTCATCAACTGTGTAGTATTTCACCAATAACGACCTTCTTAAATTTGAGTTAGAAATATAAGATCTATTTTCATATCTTATTTAATCTTATAAAGAGTTCCATAAACAAGCACCAATAATTATAAAACAGTGGAATCAAAAGGTCGACGCGGTCGTGCGAGCATTTGGAATGGCATATTTATGTGATCACCATTATTAAAAGGGTGAATTATGGATACAGAAGCAAAGTAGCTATTGAATAGACTGCAGGCAGATTATCGGTTCCGCGACAACTCGTCTACAGACTTTTCGTCTACGACACTTCGCCTACAGACGTCTACCGACATTTCGTCTACAAGTGTATCTGTATCCATTACGGATAATCAATAGAGACCACTTTCTTATAGTTTCGCTAAAACGTGCTATATATTCTCAGGAATCCAGCTTCTAATTACTGGAAAGATTATTTTCATCAATCCAGCTTCTATTGAATGGAAACTTAGTTTCATCCATGCATCCAGCTTGCTATACAGCTTCTATTTACGGGGAAAATTATTTCGATCAATCCAGCTTATATTTCAACACAGGAATGTTTTCATCAATCCCACTTCCATTTCGGGAAACAGTTTTTCATCAATCCAGCTTCCATTTTAAAGTGACAATATCAAATAACTTTGTAGACGAAATGTCGGTAGACGAAAAGTCTGTAGACGAATTGTCGTGACATCCAGATTATCATGTCTGAACCACCTGAATTTAAAAACTTACATTATAAGTAAGACATTTTTAGCACGTTGACGTCAATCACAGGCACAGTTTCGTATAATGTGATTTTATCCAACCTGCTACGATCATGATATATATGAACCGATCTGCTTGATTTCTTTCCGATAAAATCTGTTTTCAACTGGCACAGTCTGATCTGGTTTAGTTGGATCTCATCTGGTCTGTTTCGGGTTGCGTTCAATATGATCCGATCTAAAAATCTCGCCTGATAAGGTGGAACGGTGGAAGCAGACCTGCGCCTACTCACTCAATCTAGGCCTGAACACGGCCTGGGGATGGACCCTTGTGGTGGAAATGGCAGCGCTCCACAGAGGAGCATTCCACAAATGATGTTGATGACAGGGTGTTCTAATTTAATCAACAATTCCTGACCAGCTGTCGTCTATACCTGAATCTCATTAATGTAATGCAAGGTAACGACGCTGAACGATGTAGCACACAACAGGACGCAACGCAACAGGCAGCAATAAAATGTAGGATTAGGTAATAACGTAATACGATGTAGTTTAAGATCATATCATGGAAGGAAGTAATATGATGTAGTTTAAGATAATAATGGAAGATCAGGTAAATGTAGTAAGCTTATAGGATGAGGTTATTCAATGTAAGAGGATAAGCTAATATTATTTATTGTATATTAAATCGTGCGATGAATAGGAAAAGCTGAAGCAACATGGAATAAGATAATGTCAGTGGGAAGACTGAATGTCCAGTAAGCACAGCGGTGCATCATTGAGAAAGCTGCTGAGTGAGACATTAAAGAAATACGAGCACGAGGAACGAAGCCCCAGTGAACGAGTTATATCAGCTGCCTTCGCGGTGGGAAACCAAACTCATCATCATTAGCGCCGACTATAGCAGCTCCAGCTTCTTACAAAATTATATACATGTATATTATAAATATGTATCTATTTAAGTACTATATATAGTACCCATTATGATAAAAGTAATATTCTTTAATCAATACAGACGAGTGCCATTAATACACATAATACACAGACACACGTTTTTGTTACATATGAAAGCGGTGTATAATATGTATAATTTGTATGTGTAACTTATGAGGAAAAAACGGCAATAATTCGACATGTATATAGGTAGCATCTGTATCAGAAGACTAAATAATTATTATCTGTCCTATTCCGTGCAGTGGGTGTGGGGGAAGATGCATTGGGTAGCATGTGCAACCTTCTTCATGCAGATATATAACGGTGCCTGGGTTCGTAGATAACTGAAGGAGTATCGGGTTAATCGGCGCTGGCCAGCGCATGCAGGTGAGTCGCGGGTCGGACGTTGAAGTCATATTAAGGAAATTATCGCTTTGAGTATTCCGGGCGGCGGATCAGTCCTGCCACTCCCTTTTAATTAAATCCGTGACCTATGTAGAAACGCATTGCGGACCCTGATTGGATTCTGGTGGAAGGCAGACGATGTGAGCGGATGACAGTTGGACGCTGGAAGAAGCAGACTCTGCCACTAATCCAACCAGATACTGATTATATGTGTCCGGAAATAAATAGTCGTAATATATCGACTTTGATCTGTGCTATATTATGTGCCACGTGTAGGCCTGTATTATGGCTGTTGGCAGGATAAATTGCTCCATATTTCTATCCTAGTTATATCGTTCTAGTTTGATGTTGGACCAGATTGTGATCAAAGGTTGTTGGATTACTCTCGGTGTTAATGTCTGTGGTTTAGTTCCCCTTGACGTCGGGATACGCTCGTGATGAGTTGCCATAGACACGTGTTAAGTGTTTTGCCGTCACTTATTTACCATTTAATGTAGCTATGTAATCTCATACTTGTCTATCATTTTATGTAACTATGTAATCTCATACTTATTTATCGTTTTATGCAACTATGCCATCTCATATTTATTTACCATTTTATGTAACCATGTCATATGATACTTATTTACCATTTTATGTAAGTATGTCACCTCATACTTATTTATCATTTTATGTAGCTATGTAATCTCATACTTGTTTATCATTTTATGCAACTATGTCATCTCATACTTACATGTATTTACCATTTTATGTAACTATGTCACCTCATACTTATTTACCATTTTATGTAACCATGTCATCTCATACTTATTTACTATTTTATGTAACTAATATATCATCTCATACTTATTTATCATTTTATGTAACTATGTCATCTCATATTTCCTTACCCTTCTATATCTTCGACTTCTGTTTAATTTGTGTGAATTAGTATCATTTCTCGCAGACCATATATTTTCACTTTGCCCTGTCTTTCATCTGTATCTCTTCGTCTCCTTGACGTGCTCGATAGTGTAGTGGTTAGCGTGCTGGACAGTCAATCGAGAGGTCGGGGGTTCAAATCCCCACCAGGGCAGACATTTGGTTCGATATTTCTGCTCCATCTGCGCCCCCAGCCAAATCAGTTATAATGATTACACTGACCGTATCATCTGTATGCGCTGTCGGTGGGAAGGTGAGACAGTGAGCGAGAGGGCTGATCATCCGCCCGCAGCATATGCCGAGGTTAACTGAAGTCGCTAACACTTCATACTCATCAGGGCTAGGCTTAAGGACTGCTCTTCTCTTCTTCTTCTCCTTTAAGCTTTATTTATACCGCAGTTTCTTCCGCCTCTTTCTCTTCCACATCAGCCCATCATCTTCTTCTTTGCAAAATTTCTTTTCACTTTCACTCGTTGAGCGATGTAATACAACATGACTAAGCTTAATACATTGTAGTATATATGTTATGTAGCACTTTCAAGGTATCTACTCAGCAGCGCTCCAGGTTGTTGAAACGGAAACGTCTTGATTCTGAGAAGGAAGATTCCAGTAGATGCGGGGGCAGGAAGGATGTTTTAATTTCCCCTATAGATGTTTCCCTCCTACTGAACTCTCCCCGTCGCGTTTATCACTTTATAAAACTCTCTCTGTCTCTATCTCTGTCATAGTCTTGCCAATATCCGCTGTTTACATATATTATCATAGCAACATGTCTGTCTCTGTCTGTCTCTGTCTGTCTCTGGCTCTCTGGCTCTCTGTCTCTGTCTGTCTCTGTCTTTCTGTCTTTCTGTCTCTCTGACAGTCGATGTATGCCCTCCGTTTCTCTGTGTCTGTGTTTATCACTTTATACAACTGTCTGTCTGTGTCTGTGTCTGTGTCTGTGTCTGTGTCTGTGTCTGTGTGTGTGTCTCTCTCTCTTTCTCTCTTATTGTTGTCTTACTCTCCTCTCGCCCCTCTTCCTTCACTGTTCTTCCTTAGCACATCCCTTTCACAATTTCTTTCCCTCGCTCATCCTTAATGCACACATCACGTGTCCTCACGACTACCTGTTTAGCGATCTCACTTAACCGAATCAGCTGACAGACAAGCTGTTATGAAATGGCGCCTTCTCTGTCGCATCCTCCGTCTCCCCCAGTGTCATCCTCTGCAACCCACTGACATATACGACGCCTCTGCATGACACCGCACGAAGAATTCCCTATGCTACACGAATGCACTTGAAAACGCACCTGCGCCTCATTGTATATGCATGCACAGACAACACATGCACCTCAGCATAACATTATGCCTATATAATTTTGCACAAACCTATGACATCAGCAATTTTATATTATATACGCGAGCTTTTTTGAGTAACTTTAAAATGCGCTATATTGATTGGTGTCCTCGTACATAGCTATAGGCCGATGTATTGTGTGTCTATATAATATATATATATGATATATATATGTTATTCTTATGGGGCACGGTGGTGTAGGGGTATGTTCGGTGCCTTGCAGCCGGAGGGTTGCGGGTTCGAATCCACCTCAAGCCGCCGCGTATAGGGACCCTGGGCAAGTCCTTCACTCGCAATTGCTCATGCGCTTCGGCGTGAAACTCCGATTGAGTGTCCGCGCTGTAGTCGGGAGCGCCTCTGAGTAGAAATCTTGAAGGGGCGCTATAACAAGTGCTCATACATACATACATACATATATATACACAGTGTTACACACACATATATATATATATATATATGTGCGCGCCTCTGGATTTTTTGTAAAGCGCATTTTAGAAACCCATCAAAAGCGGTATTCATGTCACACACTCACACACCCACACACACACACAATTATATATACTTATATATAATTTATATAATTATTATATACGATACAATCGCGTCCATAGAACTAGCGCACAATGAAGCCTTCGGACGTTGTAATTATACTCCTGCGTACTATTATTCAGTATTAAGTTATTAACTTGGCATAATTGTTATTCTTAAATCCTCGTCTATGCACGAATTCGTGCAAACATACATTAGTCCTTCGTGCCTAGAGTTGCTAGATAGAGCGAACAGAGACGAAAAGTCTCGCAAACACATTCGATTTATGCCGAACTAGAAACGGAATTCGGCCGCGCAGAGAACGGATATTTTTTTTAATCAATTGAATGACCACATATAACTGATTTACACAAATAAAAGCTTCCTTGGTCTACGCAGTTTCGCAGCGTCGGCGGTATACGAGCAAGATGATGGCGGGTCATGAAAACTCTCGGAGGCCAAGTGACAGGGCTGTGGGAAGAGGGTGCAAGAATTTAAAATGATCGAGTGCTCTTTGAGATGCCGCGCATCAAAGAGGCCGACAGGGAGACAATGAAAGGAACAGAAGAAGCTTCACTGGCAATCAAAGCTGGTAACGCTCCTTGTAAAGCCTTGTTCCGTGTTTATAAATTGCAGAAGTAGACGTGTCATAACAAGCGGTTGCCTTCAACATCCTACCCAATATTCATCCTAGCTTTCCACACCCAACTTCCCATATTGAAGCTGACTTCAGTAGATTTCGTCAAATCAGAATTACTGTTACTTTCAGAATATACTTTTAAATGGCATACAGGATATACTTATTATACTGCCAGTATAGCACCAAAACGTTTATTCGTATTCAGAGGCGCAACAGTAATACTGATTATTATACAGGGCTGGGCTGCCATGGTTGGCTGGCTGTCTGGTGTCTGGTTTGTGAAATGTAAGCTTTTCAACATGTTACGAGGCAAAGGCCCAACCAACTGCCAGCGATATTATGCGCAAGTAGCAGAGTTGAAGCATGTCTTAGGATCTGATTTCCCGTGGGCCCAGAAATTAGTACTTACCCGACGCCATACCTGTGCTAGCCAAAGTTTAAAGCATAAATGTTTTGGGAGTAACGTTTTCGGAGCATCTTAGTTTCGATATGCATCTTGACAACATCAGCATCAAGGCCAGACAGTCGCTGTACATGTATGCCCTCCGTTTCTCTGTTGCCCATGGGCTAACAGACCCATCACTAAGCGATGTTGTATACAGTACAACCGCGGTGGCACGGATGCTGACATCTGGGGCTTTGTGCGACAGTATAGGAGCGATCCCCACTGCAGGTTATAATGCGCCGTCTGTCCAATTGCGATATCTCACCGACTCCTACGGTACCTAAGCTTTGAACAGCTATTCCAGAGCGCTGACCCCCGTCTTTTTCAGCCATCATTAATGATCCCGCACACGTTTTGCATGGGCTGCTACACCCATCAAACCTGCTATCTATTCACTGCGTCCTCAAGCCCACAATAGAATAATACCCGCCACAGACAGTTTTGCTCGTAAGACATCTGTTGTAAGGATTAGTTATTCTTAACTAATGACATTGTATCATGTACAGTTTGTACTCAGTTTTGCTCGTAAGACATCTGTTGTAAGGATTAGTTATGCTTAACTAATGACATTGTATCATGTACAGTTTGTACTCCAAATTGCGTTCAGTGGTTAAATAAAGGATATACTTACTTATTTAGAGTGACTTTTAGTTTGGTTGAAATTCACAGTACTTGCAGTTGCAAGCAATGTATAATGAGTTAAGTGCAAACATGAAAACAAGAGATTTGCATTCATCTGTCAAACTAACATTTAGAGCATGTTACTGAAATTCATTTTATGGGTTGATCTTAATATATTAAGCTTTAGAGTAGGCCTAGATGATTTCTATGTAAGTTTTGAGCAACCCCGAACATGTTACTACAAATTATTCCAACGTATATGAGGATAAATTCTCAGTAATATGAGCAGCTGATTGCTTTTTAGCATTTTGGGATCAAAGCTAAAAAAATTATAGAGCAGATTTAACTATCCCAGAATAAGCCCATTAGAAGATTAAAGCAAAGACTCAGAACATCACAGTAGATTGTAGTCTCAGTCAACCAATCAATCGAAATTTATATAACGCCTCTTCAAGATTTCTACTCAGAGGCGCTCCCGACCCAGGCCGAGCGGGAAAGTATACTCTTAACAAGTAAATTAAACTGAAAGCAGGTAGCGTTAAGGAGGTACCGTTCATACTGTCGGACACATACGGAGAAGGATCGGCGCTTCATTGAAGCAGTGTGGACAAATTAGACTGTCAGTCTATTTGAAGACCTAATAAACTAAGTGATCATCCGAAAGAAACTAGATCTTTTGCAAGATGAAAAGACGTAGAAAGATGAAAATTGTCATGTCAGGAATTGTGGATGGAAGACACAGAAGTCCGGCGCCGAACGAAGTCTATAGAGCTCGATTCCTTTCAAGTGCGACATCCTCCTCCTCAGCTCAAGACGGAAAAGCATGGAAGGAATAGATTAAATGCGCAGAGGACACCTGTAAGAACTCTCAATCCATCAACAACGACGTTTGAAGACGACGACGACAACGATGATGATTATGATTATAATTACGATGATGATAGATTATTTTGAAGCCAGTCAGTTGAATTAAATAACATCTTTTACTCAATATAAAGAAACATAAAATATTAACAAGAGTGATGGAAGTAAATTGATGGCCATATTACTATAGCATTTATTGTTGTATTTTGTATGGTTTCTGAAGACTCGATGACTTTTACCCAATAATTATTAATTTGTTACGGATGAAAGCGTCCTTAGCGCACAGAATTAAAATTGGCAGAGGTTACTTCAGCTTACTTATCCCTGATAGAAAGGGTTACACGCTCACGCCGAAGCTGACTCAGGTGAGAGGAGCTGAAGTCTATATCATAATTATTAACGCAGCCTTTAGTTGAATCTGTTAAAAATTTATATAGCGCAGGTATAATAAAGTTCTTACGTCTATGACATTTTACGTGACATCACGAAGCTGATAAAATGCAAATAATGAGCCAACTAAGCGACAAACTGTCCAAACAATTGAGAAGGCTCAATTAGCAGTCACTCTGAATTTGCTAACATCTGGAGAGGAGTCGTGGAACATTACTGCTCCGTAGATTGATACGCTAATGATGATGATGATGATGATGATGATGATGATGATGATGATGATGATGATGATGATGATGATGATGATGATGGTGGTGGTGGTGGTGGTGGTGATGGTGGTGGTGATGGTGGTGGTGGTGGTGGTATTGGTGGTGGTGATGATGGTGATGGTGATGACGACGACGACGACGACGATGATGATGATGATGATGATGGTGGTGGTGGTGGTGGTGGTAGTGGTGGTGGGTTGGCGGTCATGATGATGATGGTGGTGGTGATGATGATGATGATGATGATGAAAATGAAGGTGAAGGTGAAGATGATGATGATGGTGGTGGTGGTGATGTTAATGATGAAAATGGTATTTTATATTAGAACACCTGCTAAGCAATTCCAGACTATTTACGCCCTTCGCAATCTGAGATTGGAATGATAATCATCAGCTATTTTCATCACATTTGATCATATATTAGTATTATTACTGACTCTCGTGGTTTATTATTATTTATTGGCATATTATTGTCACTGTAATCACTATTATACATCTTATGCATAATTTACGAAATATTAGGAGGTTCAGAATAACCATGGGCTTGTCCCTCAGCCTTGTATCCTACTTTGTTCATGCCATAGCCTACTCTTCAAGGCGACAATGGCCTCCTATTCAAGTTATTACAGGAGTAGAATTTAACTGTATGGCAGCCATGCAAGGCGCCCATCTGTCCTGCTGCTCGTTATACCAACGCACCTGGCGAATGAAGGGCTGAGTCTACCTTTGGGACGGCAGCGGGAATCGATTCCGCGTCCATGTTGACCCTCTGCTCTTCGTACCAGAGTGTTACCATTCACCTAAATCCCTCCCCTATAATATACGTAAATACGTAAATTCGCCTTCCTAAATTCTCTCATATCTCTCGTTTATGATCAATCAATTGCACCGACTTCCTATCACAGCTCAAATTCAGTTCAAAGTTCTTGTCCTAGTCTTTAAATCCAAGTTTGGCATTGCTCCTAAACATCTTATGGATCACATTCGCTACCCTCTCTCTTCAGTTTCTCGTCGACGTCTCCTATCCTTGGTCAGGCATATTCTCTTTGTTTCACAAGTTAGGACCACTATAGCCCAAACTAGATCTTTTGCCACCATTGGGCCCTCTCTATGGAATGCCCTTCCCTTCTCTCTACGCGTTGCCATTCTTTCTAGGTCTCTTCCTACATCCTTCTCCCTCCTCAAAACCGTCTTCCTCTCTATGGGTTCTCGCACTGGGAGCGCTACTGAATGGCCACCGCTGTGGGCAGCGCTGTAAACAATACAATACAATACCAGTTCACGGGAATTTCCATTGCGTGCGGCGTTATTAATAGCGTCTGACCTAATGATCTGAGCTGGAAGACGTGATCAATCGGGATCAAAGGATGCGCCTCCTTTGAATGTCAATGCGATGGTATTTTTGGCCGATGACCACTAAACAATCATTATCATCATGTGCTCATGCATAATACAAGTGAATACGCGGTGCTTACTGCATCTGGTCCGGCCATGCCGATTCCTAGCCTTGAGCACGACCACAGCACGAACGCCAACTATACGGCCCCTCGTATACACGGCCCCGGGAATTGGCGTTAATACGAGGCGAGGACGCCGTGGAGGGCGCCCTTGCAGGTACGCGTGGCCCCGTCTAGATGAGACCATTCATTAATTATGTTGTTCTTAAGAGATAAAAGCGGATCTTGACAACGCCATCGATATCAGGGCTTGGCATGACTAGGTCGTAAACGCCGCCTCTTCGCCATTGGCTTGCGTGTCTCTCCGTCTCTTTACAAAGCCAAGTCTCCGAAAGAGTTGCATGTAGACTGCGAGAGAATTGCCGGGGGTTTGGGGTTCAACCCCATAGTCTTTCTTAGTACCCCATCGTTAGGTCATCATTGCATACCCCAACTCCACATGGATCAAAGTCTGACCCCAGGCTTTTTTCTACAATATTCTCATACTGCTTGTAGACACACCTGCACACTGACGTAAATATACATTACTTATACTGATGCACACATTTCCTCAAACTTGACCTGCTTCACGAGACATACATTACCATAGCAGTGCATGACAATGCAACACAATTAAGTAGATTGTTCTCAAACTTACACATGAGAAGACAGAGATAAAAAAATTTATGCAAGTACACGCAAACTTCGCAAACACCATAAAGCCTACCCACCGGTGGCAGGGCTTTTTTAGCGTGCAAAAAGGTTATTGTCATCCAATTGGGGATAATTTACCATGGCTTTCTGAAACAGAGAGAAGGGGTTGTGCAGTTCTAAAAATTCCTTAAAACAGCCCTGACCGGTGGAAAACACATATTTGTAAAAGCCTACGGATTTTAATTTCAGCTGTAAGAGTTCTTCAAGAAAAACTAACCAGAAGCACTGGTTGCGCTGTCCTAAGTCATGTTACACTTCACTAATAACAAGAACTTAATAAACAGGCAGTGCTCTGATAGCTACACAAGGGACATCTGTCAGGCTTCCGCACACACGGATTTACATCTGGAGTATTTAGATGGCACCAATCGTCGAGTTCCTCTACGGCGTTTCACTGGGTTTCTGAGAAAAGCGATATAAATATCGCAGATACTAAGAAAACCCAGTGACTTCTCTAAGGTTTATCAATGCCCCACCTGTCTATGAATTTTGTTTTGACTAAGCGCCTTTGTATAAGCTGGTTTCCGCTATTTCGCTTTTGGGCACCGTAAAAATTCTCGAGAATACGGTTACGGTTACGATTATCCCGGTTGCGTTCTGTACCGGAATAATTATATAATTAGTTACATAATTACACAAAACTGCATAAATTACATGATTAGTGCCTCTTCTGATTAGATTAAATTTCGATTAAGAGTATAGATGAGATTACGTCAATTAGATCTGGTGTCAGCAGATCACATTAATTCATTGCAGATCGCATGTAATTACATCTGATAGTAGTAGTAGTAGTAGTAGTAGTAGTAGTAGTAGTAGTAGTAGTAGTAGTAGTGGTAGTGGTAGTTTGTAGTAGTGGTAGTAGTGGTAGTGGTAGTGGTAGTGGTAGTGGTAGTGGTAGTGGTAGTGGTAGTGGTAGTGGTAGTGGTAGTGGTAGTGGAAGGTGGTAGTGTTAGTGGTAGTGGTAGTGGTAGTGGTAGTGGTAGTGGTAGTGGAGTGGTAGTGGTAGTGGTAGTGGTAGTGGTAGTGGTAGTGGTAGTGGTAGTGGTAGTGGTAGTGGTGGTGGTAGTGGTAGTGGTAGTGGTAGTGGTAGTAGTAGTAGTAGTAGTAGTAGTAGCAGTAGTAGTAGAAGTAGCAGAAGCAGTAGAAGTAGTAGTTTCAATTCAAGGACACTATGTGATAACAAAGATTATTGGCGTCGACACCTCCTCCTTTACGCAGACTTGAGACTGGCACTGCTAGAGTACGAGCAGTGGCGAAATTAATTACATCTGATATATAAAAGACTGATGGTTAAATAGATGACGTTTGTTGAACAGTGAAGCCATTCACGAACAGCAGCGGTTGGTCTATGAATATTCAACACGAAGGCGGGAGATTAAGGGAATGGCAGGAAATTAGGTGGGGGGATGATCAGATCGGCGGTGTTCTTGTTAGGAGATAATTTCAGTCTATAGCTACGGATGATTGATTGATTGACGGCAGACACCGAACGAAATGACATTCTAGGAAGTCTACTATGCAGAGAATGTCAGTCCCACCCGCTGTCCATGCATGCAGTCGGTCCTCTCGAAAAACACGTACACAGAGTAGCACACATATCTTTTCAGCTGACCAACGAAGGGTATGTCAGTCTGTCTGAGTATCTGTCAATTTGTCTGTTGTCTCTCTGTTCGTTTTGTCTCTATTTGTGAGTCCAGTGATGCTATGTGCCTGTCCAGTTGCATGTGTGTGTATCTGTGTGTCTGCATGTTTATCCCTGCGTGTCTGTCTATTTATCTGTCTGTGTATCTCTGTCTGTCTAGCCCTCCATACGTTGTCATATGTATATACGTATAATATGTGTGTGTGTGTGTGTGTGTATATATATACACCCATATACGTAGCATATATTTTTTGGCCGATTTAATAACGCGAACCGAAATTCCTGTCGTTTCATTCTCTGTCGGAGTCGGAATATATTCTCCACCACCTCATCCTTCTCCTCTACGTCCTTCTCCTCCTCCTTCTTCTTCTCCTCCTTCTCCTTCTCTTTCTTCTTCTCCTCCTTCTGCTGTCCTCCTCCTCATTCTCCTCCTCGTCTTCCTGTCTTGTGCGTTTTGTTTGGCAGCAGCCGAGTTGACGCTAAGGCGGAGACACGGAAGACGTTTCCAAGGGACACACTGTCGGCATCTTGTTGGTTCTTCACACGTCCTCCTAATCCGATCGCGTTAAATGCCTTTCACGGGTTCCCGCCAAGACCTAGCAACATCAACGGTTTTCCTCCTCCTCCTCCTTCTTCTTGTTCTTCTTGTCGTCCTTGTTCTTCTTCTCCTCCTCTTCCTCCTCCTCCTTCTTCTTCTACCCCTCCTCCTCTTCCTCCTTCTTCTATTCCTCTTCCTCCTCCTCCTTCTCCTTCTATTCCTCCTCTTTCTCCTTCTCCTCCTCCTCTTTCTCCTTCTCCTCCTTCTCCTCCTCCTCCTCCTCCTCCTTCTTCTCCTCCTCCTGATTCTTCTTCTTCTCCTCCTCTTACTCCTC
Source organism: Aporrectodea caliginosa (assembly GCA_020284085.1). NCBI lineage: Eukaryota > Metazoa > Annelida > Clitellata > Crassiclitellata > Lumbricidae > Aporrectodea > Aporrectodea caliginosa. Next base: position 2,041,292 of record JACEVL010001024.1, read on the forward strand.
CTCCTCCTCCTCCTTCTGCTTCTTCTTCTGTCTGTACTTCTAATTCTATTCTTGTTGTAATATTCTTTGTTCTCCTCCTCGTTTCCCTAGTCTCCTCATTGTCATTCTCTCTCATTTCCTCTTTCACGTCTTTCTCCTTATCCTCTTCCTTGTCCTCCTGAAACCATCGCATTTCTCAATTTCCTCCTCCTTATTGCTGCTCTTGTCTTTATAATAATAATATTCTTTATTGAAACAATCCGGTTACAGTTAGAGATGTAAAAAAAACATGTTTTTTTTGGCGTTGAAATATTTCAATGAAATATTTCAGTTTTATTTGAAATATTTCAGTTTTCTTTGAAACATTTGAAATTATTTTTTTCTTTACATTTTACAACTAATTACAACCATAATAACAGTTTATTTATTTCTCTCATATTACATATTATATGCATTATTGTGTTAGTGATGACCATCCTCGAGATACTCAATTTATTTCTAATTACCTGTTTTTAAGAATGACTTTTATGAGAGTTACATTATATGTTGAAAAACATATTTTATTCACCAAATGTCACAAATTACAGGTTGATCTAATAAAGTAGATGTTATTGTTCATTGTTATGCTTAACATTTATTATTAATCACTTGTTTTGTCATAAATGAAATAAATGTGATTTTAGCTAAATTCTGCTAGCCTAGGACACAGTCAATCGTATAGAATTCGAAACACTTTAGTGACTTTACAAGACAAATTATAAATCACAAATACTATGTCAACTAGACTCAATAATAATCCGGCAAACAAAATTTTACAAAAAGTTCTAAGAATAGAACTTAGAACACAAACATAAATAGTATCAGTCAGACAGAGTAAACCATCATTAATAGTAATTATACTGCTAAAATCTGTCAGTTACAAGATTTCCTCATTGTTATTCATCATCATCCATGTCATCATCTTTGTTGTCATCGTCAACATCATCATTGTCGCTATCATAACTGTCACTGTCATCATCATCACTGGCATCTTCACTGTCATCATAGTTTTCATGGCCTTCATCATCGACATTGTCACCGTCTTTGTCATTATCATCATCATCATCATTGTTATCATCTTTGTCAGCATGGCTGCCGCTGTCATCATCATCATCGTCTGACTGATGCTCTAACTGTGGCAGTGACTACGATCAAATAGAGTGCAAACAATGACAAGCAAAGTAACGTCTGCTATTATAAAGTTAATATCCGATTGCAGAACCGACCATATCTTTGGAACAGCACCATGTCATTGGAACAGCACAAACTGGTCCAACTCAAGACATTGTGTCAATTTGTGTGCATCCAATACTTCAAAAAAAACATGTTGTTTTTTTGGTCATTGAAATATTTAAAAAAAACTGTCAGAAATGAAATATTTCAAATGAAATATTTCACGCTCACATCACTAGTTACAGTGTACAGTTATGCAATTGAAACAATTCACAAGAACACAAATGACAGAAGACATAAATCTTAACTACTAACAGAACAGACAGCCTGCAATACACGGCGCTAATAGCCGCCTACAAAGCATGTCCGCCTACGGACCTCGATCTCGGTTCCTCTCGCTCTCTATGCCAGTGTGTTATCCAATGCGCTATGTTTCTCTTTAACTCTTCCATCTGCGTGACTTTCCAGCTTTCCAGTTCCATGACTTTCCATCTTTGTGACTTTTTCATATGTGTGATTCTTCCATCTGGGTGATTCTTCCATCGGTGTGACTTTTCCAAACGCTTGACGTCCTCTTCATTTGTTTTGTCTTTATTTCACTTTCCTGCTGTCCTTCTTAATGTCCCCACTTGTTCCTCATCCCCCCCTTCGTTTTCTCCTTCTAGTCATCCGTCATCTTTCGATCTCGTCCTCTTCCTCGTCATTCTATCGTTTCCGTCTTCACCCTTCTAAATCTTCTCACATCTATCCTTTCACGTCCTCCTCCTCCTCCATCTCATATTCCTCCTCCTGCTTCCTCCGTGTGCCCTTTAACGAATACCCTATTACGAGTCCCCCTGCAGCTCTCAATTCACTGTCTGCCCACGTCATCTGCCCTATCGCTTTGAAACGCCAATGAATTAATAATCGTCGTCATATAGTTTAGGAATATCTGATCTATGAACTAAGTTCCGGAGTTCGACGGAAAGGACCGACGAGCGACGAAAAAACTCCGACGGCTTTCTGAATGTTATATTGGACGTTTTTTTCAGCTGCACGTAATGAAGAGTAGTCCACCTGGGAGCCTGAATAATCTCATCTCCCTTTTCACTCTTGTGTCGAGGGTTCGAATCCCTAAGCCCGACCGACAGCGACTGCGTGTCGTAATTCGTCGTGTCTGCGTTCAGTTTTTGGGAACGAAATGAAAAAGAAAAGGTCGAAAGAGCAATCGAGACGAATAGGTAATGAAATCTATTATAATATGTTTGGTTGATAAACAACGTTTACACTTCTCATGGGAATAATAATAAGAGTTTACGAGTTAACGAAATGATCAGCCCGTGCATGCGGATGTTCTTTATCGGTGTTGTTACGTAATAATAGGTGAAATGCAGTATATCAGCTGCTGTCTAAACTTGTTGTGATGTGCGCCAATTAGGAGTTCATACTTCAAAGGCCCTGTCGCCATCGGATAGGTATGTATACATGCCTTCGGAAGCGAGGCATTTTATTGAACGATGGACGCAGGCGCAGACAAAACTTCCGCTGGATTGGGGAAGCACAGCCTTTGAAATGCATCGGCTGAAATAAGTTATAGGGTGATGTACGCAAGTATGCAACGCTCTTTCAGCAGCAGCAGCAGCAGCAGCAGCATCAGCAGCAGCAGCAGCAGCAGCAGAGTCAATGACGGCAGCATCCGTTGGTTTAGATAATTGACAGACACGTTGCAGACTCCTTGTTGGCATACAGAACTTACAATAGCGAAATATATAACATATGAATATACAACATACATAATATAATATAGTATGTAATGTACATTGACATGCATATAATTATATGCGCTTGTACGTATATGCATATGTAAATGTAAATGTGTGTGTAATTGTGCAGATGTAATGTAATGTAATTAGCAACTTCTATTGCGCCAGTGTCTAGTGCACAAAGCATCAAATACTGTATTGTAATATTTATGCAGTGCATAGGGGTAAAGAGGCAGGATAAAACCAACACACCTGTTGATATGCCACAATAGAAGCTTTTTGGGCTGATGGACTAATACCAGCGCAGCAATCCAAAGCGAAGATGTCCTTTATATATTCTTCATCTTCATCAACTGCATTGTTCCTCTCCATTAAACGCATTAGACCAACTTCTTCTGACTCGCTGTTGAATGGCGCACGAAGCTTAAAAATTTTATGCTTTACCTTCAAAGCCCAGAATACCAGCGCCCGATCAATATTATGCGGGACATACGCTTGAGTGAATGTGTATACGTTTGAGCATTATCTTAATTCAACAAACTAGCGAATTTATGCATGAATAATACTGTATATATATATAATCAACTGCCTTCATCATTTAACAATTATTTCAAAACTACGTCTGAATCTAATTCCTATAGTATGCAATACGTTCTTCAGCCAATTATAGGGCCCATATAGGTCTATTCCCGTACTAATAACGGTATAGGTTCTCGATTAAAAGTGCTGGCTGGCCCTGAAACCTGGAATAGTATCCCTAACGACATATACGGTGC